>PVJN01006521.1:0-75059 GCA_004026805.1 Lasiurus borealis
TATAAAAAACCCCAGTGCGATGAATGTCATTTATATGCAGATCCTAGGAGGAAGGGGAACTGCTGACCTCCTGTTCCACTGTCTGGAATTTCCCTGGACTCTGAAACAGGGAGTATAAAATATTAATGTTTTGAATAATAAATTATAGTACATAGTAAATGAGGCATGAGCATAACAATTTTAATTAGTTTTAGGCACATTTTAATGATTGTTTGGCTATTAACTCCCGTAAACATAAAAATGCAGGGGAAAAAGATGTATGGGTTCCTTATTACTTAGCTTTGTTTTAACTGAAGCCTTTGCAAAGATGTATATCATTTTAATTTTGGTTCCAGAGGCTTTTATGTAAATTAATTGCATTGGAGAATTGGCAAGAACATGATTATAAGCTTTACATTAATATAACAACAATTTAACAATGGCTGATAGATGGGCCACAACCATGCAATTATCAAAAGTGAGTCACTCTCTTGATCTCTAATTAGGTCTGTAAGCAAATAGAGATTTGCCAGCACTAATTGCCGTATTAAAGCTGGCAGTGAGGTAGCAAGTGAGCTCACGTTAAGGTAGTCATCCCAGGGTGCTGTATAGCCAAAGATTTTCCCATTTTCTGACTTAATCAGATATGTGATTCAATTATATATGTTGTGGAAATAGACATTTAACTGAATTGGAAAGCTTTCTCCTCTCCTTGCTCAATACAGCCATATGTCTTGCTAACTGCAGACTTCAGTGCTTCAAGTCTAAATAATAAGCATTAGGTTAAATGTTTTGCCACCCTCTTTACTGCCTGCTCAGATGGCTGTCCTCTAATCGCCCTGACTCTAACGGTACCTATGACGTCTAGTGCTCTGGTGCCGGAAAAGCACGTAGATGGGAGAAGATGTGCGTTTTCTTCATTTGCTGCTCCATGTTTGCAGGGATTAAAAAGCACTCAAAGGGGATTTAGAAGGCATTTGAGCACCGGGCTCACTATTGTGAAACCCATTTTAAAGAAGCCTGGAAATCCCTTATTTCCTTCAGTCTTTGACTAAAAGCTTGGTCCATTATGCAACAAAACTGTTTTATTTTTTTTACTCCAGCTTATTCCAATGTGCACATCAATAACATTTAAAGGGACTTTTGTTTAGGCATAAGTTGAGTTTAAACTAGGTCTGGAATGGGTGATTTTCTAGGGAAGATCCTCTAAGACAGTGGTTCTCAACCTGTGGGTCGTGATCCCTTTGGGGATCGAACAACACTTTCACAGGGGTCGTCTAAGACCATTGGAAAACAGAGATAAGATTCATAACAGTTGCAAAATTATAGTTATGAAGTAGCAACAAAAATAATTTTATGGTTGGGGGTCACCAAAACATGAGGAACTGTATTAAAGGGTCGCGGCATTAGAAAGGTTGAGAACCACTGCTCTAAGAAGTCAACTTAGAGAGAAAAGGCCATGTAACCAGGAAACCGCATAGGTTTATGTTGGCATGCATTTGCATTTGACTTTAACAGCTACTCATTGGACAGTTAGGAAAATGAATAGGTGTGCCTATAACTGACACGGGTGAAGAGGTCTCAAGGGGCGACCTGACTCAATGTTTTGGTGTCAGGTGTAGAGGATGCTGGGCCAGCTAACAGGGCAAAACCCTCCTCTGAGCTCTTCCTTAGGCGTGAGGTGCCAGTGACCAGCTATGGTGAAACAGGAAGCCTGACCTTCTCCCTCTTCAGTACCTTCACTTACTTACCCAAACCTGTGGAACCCACGCCAGCCTCAGGATAAGAGGTAGAATCCCCATATTGTTACTATCAACATGCGATTAGAAGGAAGAAAGGCTTACATAGCAGGGGAGGTCTTGGAGCAGGGGAGCAAGGTCAGGAAGATAACATCCCAGGACGGGATTGGCTTAGTCAAGCGTTTCCCCAGAACTGTGGGAAAGCAATAGTATAGAATTTGAATTTTTCTCCTTCATTATAGTTTATTCAAATTAGCCAGGCCTTCATTAAAATCACTAATCCCCATATGATCCTGTATGATTGTGTGTGGGGAATAAAATCACAGGAACCGCAAAAGAGAACATTAACCTTTCCTACCTCAACCTTTTCCTTGGCACTCCTGAAGGGAACAGCAAATTGTACTGAGAGACTGTGTCCAGAGAACCTTCCAGATGATAACTGGCAGCAAAGTAATCAAATGGCTATGCATCTGGTTAGACGAAGGGCGAGCAGCTCTTGGGAGTATCATTCTGGAGGGTTCCCTGGAGTAAGGTCAGTGAGGCAGGTGGTTCAGGAGGACAGAATGTTGTGTTTTTCTCCACTTTACATAATGTCAGTATGAAAATAAACTTTTTCACTGTGTGTGTGTGTTTGTATATGTGTGTATGTGTGTGTGTGATCCTAGTGGCAGTAGTAGTACAAAAGGCAACTATTTTGGGACAGGTGCCATTCAAAGTGTTAATAACTTTTTTGGCAGATCTAAATTTGATAACTTTGAATGGTAGAGTATGTGCCTAAGCAAAGGATGCCATTTGTAGTTTGGTGGCTACTCAGGCAATTCACCTTTCTCAGTAACTAAGGAAGCACTCCATTTGTACTTTAATAATAATAATAATAACAATAATAATAATAATAATAATAATAATATAATACTTTTTTGACTACCTGCTGTATGCTAGAATTTTTGCCAAATATGTGGGTACCTATGAATGCACATGTACCTATAATATTTTTATTTTTCACAATATCATTAAAATGTAGGTATCATTATCTCTATAAATAAAGATACTGGGGTGAAATGAGGGTAAGCAGCTGTTTAAGAAGATGATGAGGATAAATATAAAGTCAGGAATAGGTGATCCCCTTAACCACACTTCTTCCCAGCAGGCTTGTGTTCCTATTAACTATCTGCTATGACTTGGGTCATTTTAAGTCCTTAAGAAGACTATGCTTGCAATGATGTATAAATATTGCAGTATCTTATGCTGCTCTCTGCTAGCAATAGAGCTGTTCTTACCGATAAGTAAACAGAAGTATTGGGAGTGATGGGAAGGACCAAAATTCTGGTCCTTCCTCCAATCCTCCCAAGAAGTTTTAAAGCTAATATTCTATGTGTCTAATATTCTAACATTATGACTTAGTAAGATGTCATAATGTTAGAATATTAGACTTATAGAATATCAGGAAGAGCACTGTGTCACCACAGATCAAAATAGCCAGATTCTTGGGCTTCAGACTCATTATTGGTTAAAAGAAAGGTTCTAGAATAAATCTTCAAATTTTCCTCTTGCTATAAAATTTAGTATGCATTTGATGTTATTTGTATTAAGGTTTTGTGGTTTTGTGGAAAGATAACATATTAGCCTTTCACAAATTAGCAGGGTCAATCCTCTCTCTCTCTCTCTCTCTCTCATATATATATATATATATATATATATATATATATATATATATACATATATATATATATATATATATAATCTTCCCATTACATAACAAAGGGCTACCTCTTGAACCAATGGATAGAATGGAAAAGCAATCATGTTGAGGTAACAGCAGGGAGATATGAAAGAAGAGTTGATTATTTGGGAGGATAGTAAGATGCTAAAGAGTACAACCCTGGGCTTCCTAAAGAACTTTTGGTCTCTAGCCGATACCTGTTTTGCTCAATGGATAGAGCATCAGCCTGTGGACTGAAAGGTCCCAGGTTTGATTCCAGTCAAGGGCATGTATCCTGGTTGCGGGCACATCCCCAGTAGGGGGCGTGCAGGAGGCGACTGATCGATGTCTCTCGTCAATGTTTCTAACTCTCTATCCCTCTCCCTTCCTCTCTGTAAAAAAATCAATAAAATATATATTTTTTTTAAAAAAGAACTTTTGGTCTCTGAATCCCAAGAAGATGAAATACAAAAGAGCATAACAATATGTATTATAACAGATTCTCACAGACAAAAAAGGATGGGCAACAGAGACAGCCATATTTAGAAACCGTACCTTGAAGTGATTCTTCCCACTAGTAATACCCAGAGAGCCTAAAAATACAGAGTTGTAGCTCTGAATCCTTATTCTAGTTTTTATTTAATTCTGCCTTGCTTGATGTCTGCTGTTTTTCAACTCCTTGACCCAGGGGCCAGTAGCAGCTTGCACAGTAAAAAGTCCCTGATTCTGAGAGTCAACCAGGAAGTCAAGAAGCCACTGAAAGCTGGACTCCTCGGCTTCACGCTTCCTGCTCTTGCCTCCTGTTAGCACTTCAGGGTTCTAGCAAGGTCTTCTTCCCAAGACTCTATTACCAATTTACTTGGCAAGAGATATGCTTCATTGAACTGAGGCTAAATGGTCACCTTCTTAATTTTAATGTCCCTGCCCTTAATTAGTAGCTTAGTCTCTCAGACCTACATTTGTTACACTTAAATGGATTTTGTAATTGGCTTTGTATCCCAGTTAGCTCTGTTGCCCCATTCCAGTTCAGAGAAAGCAACCAATTAGTTCTGGTTTTCCATTCCTCTCTACTTCCTTGGAACAATTGCCCTATCTCTAATTGTTTTTAATGCAACTAATATAATCCAACAGGATCATAGCTGGGCACCGCTAATGCATTTTGTGAAAGATTATTGAATTTATTAAGCCTTTGGCCCAAAATAGCTCCTAACAAATGCATTTTGAGGATATGACAGTCTTGATGAGTGAGTTAAAGACTCATTAGTTGGACTGCTAGTGTCCTTGCATGGAAACTGTGATTCTTGTCAAGTCCATTAACTGCTTTACAAAACAAGAGCTGTCATTTCATTAAGCTGCTCCACACATATCAACAGCTCCAGGGTGAATTCTGGTCACTTCTTGTCTATGTCACAATTCTTTCTGAAAGCTGACTTCCTCCAGTGTCCGCCAGCAGCCTACAAGTCTTCATGGTACAGAGTGATACCATGCACCTCACTGAAGAAGCAGCAATTGCTTTAAAAAGAATAGAAAGTTAGAGTCTAAAACTGTTGTCTTTTTGTCTAATATTCTCAGTTTGTTTGCTAAAGAAAGAAATAAAAAAATATTGAAATTAAAGCATTCACTCAGTTCGCTTTCTAGTTAAGGAGAGAATAGGGACTGGAATTGAAATCTACCTTCCAATATTGTGTCTTTCTGAAAAATTACACTATCTCTCTGGTGGTCTGAATATGTTAATTTCTTTAATTTTTCCATTTACTCAATAATTAAATAATGTATCTAGTTTTCTGTTTTGCTTTTTTTTTAATGGCAGATGCTATTGCAGTGCTGGAGATATATCAGTAAACAAGATTAAGTCCTTGCCTTCATGGAGCTTAAGTTCCAGCTAGGTTGGCCAATCAATCAATTTAAACATATGATAGAATAGCAGGTTAAGTGAAAAATAAGTCAGGATAATGGGGATGGAGATTAATGGGGTGTTCTTTAAGATAAGGTGTTTTAAAAAAAGCAGTGATTTGTCTACACTCAGAGTGAAAAACAAGCCACGCAAGAAGGAAAATTGCAAAGGCCCTGAGGCAAAAATAAATATGTGTTTCTGTTCATGGAATAGCAATGAGGCCAGTGTGTCCAGAAGAGTGAGAGCAGCTGAAAATAGTAGGGGATGAGCACATATTTATGGATAACGATTATTTCTAGCTGCTCTATGAGTGGAACTGCGATTTCAGTGAATGTAGAAAGAGAACATTTATCCTATCAGGAAGACTGAAAGTGGCTGCATAATCTGGAAATCTGAAGTTTTCTCAATGATAAAAGAGTAAAAAATGTGAATCCCATAAATGATCCATCCCGGTAAATATTATGTCTTAATTTCAACCTAAATTGACAGAATACTTATTGAATAAAGGCTCAGGAAGACAAACAGTGAAGCAGAGATTAATTTTTGAAATGAATTATATGTACTAAGCCCTGCAGTTGACTCTCCAAAATCTAAAAGAAAAGAAAACCAATGAATGAAAAAAATGCCAAGTAAAAGAAAAGATTAATAAAACAGAATATGAGATGCCATTGAAGATGTAAAGAGTTCGAGGGAGACCTAGCCGGCTTGGCTGGGTGGATAGAATGTCAGCCTGCAGACTGAAGGGTCCCAGGTTTGATTCTGGCCAAGGACACATGCCTGTGTTTCAGGCTTGATTCCCAGTAGGGGTGTGCAGGATGGAGCCGATCGATAATCCTTTCTCATCATTGATGTTTCTATGTCTCCTTCTCCCTTCCTCTCTGAAATCAATACATATATATATTTTTAAAGAAGGAGTGTGAGGGAGGCTCAGGGGGAGGACAGTGAGGCCTGCTGGAAGCAGGCATGTGTGATACAGAAGTAACTTGCAAACTAGGAGGCAAGGCATAGCAAAAAAACACGATATTGACAAGCAAAAGCAGGTGGCTGGGAGCCATTGCAAACTGAGAAAACAACATGAGAAAAAACAGAAAAAGGAAGGCGGATTAGTCAGGGATGTGTAGCAAGAAGTCCAGGTTGGTTGGAGCACAAGGGTAAGAGAATATTGTAGATAAGTTAAAATGGTAATGGAGAGCTTTGAATGGTTTTATCAGAAATGTGAACATAATTAATTAGGAAATACAGAGCTATTAAAGGCTTTGTATCAGAAAGTGATGATGCCAAAAAAAAGAAATTAACTCCTCTTCAGTTCATTGTGAAGCTATGGTGGAAGAGTTTAGAGCTGATGTTTTCAAACTTTGTTAATCTCTGGAACTCTCTTTGACAATAGAAATCTTTCAAGGGTCCCATATCTATAAACAGTTAAAAGTAGAACTTACTTGTTTTGACTTCTTAACTTCTTTTGTCACATCTGAGGAAGTCTAAAGACATTTCCAAGAAAACCCAGGACCTTGAAAATCAGATTGAAAACCATTGAGCCAAAGTATCTTGAATCTTTCATTTTTTTAAATTTCTAGGAAAGATTAAAATTTCACTTGAAAAGGATTGTATTTTCTTTTCCTTGGCCTAAAAGGCATTTCTTTACAATATCAATGCTTTGCCAAAACATAGTCTCATACTCCATCTACTTTAATGTTTGAGATTGGGTCTAAACTCAATGCTGTCTGGATAACTCAGAGATCAAAGACTGAGTCACTAGTAGTAACTAGAATATGAGGCTTCAGAACTTTAGAATAGTGCAATTCACTTTTTAAAATAAATTTCACAAGTTCTGGAAAACATAAATTTCAGCCAAAAGTTAATGTTATCAATTCTTTTTTTTTTTTAAAGGTGTTTTCCCAGCACGAGCTCATGTGTATTTATAAAAACCTTCTGAGTATCTGAACATGGAAGTCAGAGTGAGGTCAGTGGCCATCTTCTTTGGCCAATGAGGTTATCAAAAAGAGCAGAAATGAATTCACACTCACCTACTTCCCCACCATATGCATCTCAACTTAGAGTCTGGGTGTGAGGTAACAGCGCAGAACTGATCCGCGCTTCAATCTGTTCAAATTCCTCACTCTGGCTCAAAAACAGGAGAATTTGAAGAATTTCTGAGTTCTGACAAATTTTATCCTTTTCATATCCCTCAATTCCTTCTGTATGCTAACCAACTGCTCTGACTCGTCCCCAACCCCTGAATTCAAAAAGGTGCATGTGTGATGCTAAGAACCCTTGGTGCCTCACAGGACACCCTCATGTATTCAAGTCTCCTCCGTGGGGTTGGTGTAAGCCTGGAGAGGTGCCCTCAGGAAATGCCATGGATCCGTGCTCCTGTGGGGATAGGGCTTCCATTTACTATGCCCCACTCAGGAGTTGTTTCTTCCCATGGACAGACAGGTTCTGTACTAAGCCCTGCAGTCGACTCTCCAAAATCTATCACACCTGTTTCCAGTTGAAATAGAAAGATGCCTTGAGGAATGGGCTCCAGCTAGGGTGAATCCTATGGGTCTCGGTCTCAGCCTTTCCCATGCCAAAGCTAGTCCAACCCATCCAAAAGGGTGGGCTTTATGGTTTATACAGTTTTGAGTTATTTATTCCAAGGTTAGTTTATATCTTATTTGAGAATCCATTCTTCCCAAACTTGGCTATGGCAATTAAAATGAGAGTGAGGTACCTCAAGGAAGAACATGTGAGTTAGAGACTGTATTTAGCTTTGCCACATAATTCAGTAGTAATAGGTAATGTGAAGAAATCTGATCTCAGGCCCCTGCATAATTACTCATTAATTCCATGATATGTTAAGTAACTTGAATGTCCTGATCCTCCAAATCCTTATTAGAAGATTGGGGGGGGGGGAATCCCTACCTCACAGGATTATTATATATATTAAATCATTAAGTTATATGAGATAGAACTTTTAGTTGAATCATCTATACCTCCTCTTGTCTCACCTCAAATTGGGGAAGTGGCCAGAGGAGTATGTGACAAAACAACAAATAGATTCTGATTATATCTGTGTATACATGACAGGAAGCAGGAAACTCAGCACTTGGGCCACAGATGGGGCAAGACAAGATGGAGAGAAAGAGAACATGACCAGTTGTTGAGCCACAAAAAAGAAGACTGACAGTAAGCTACACCAGTGGTCTTTGAATTGCCCTTGGCAGAGTGCTGGGAGAATCCTCCCCGATGCTTGGGCATCTGAGAAATGGGGGTGAGGGTGGGGGAGATGGAAGTTAAACAGCAGAGCTCTAGTTTCAGCAGGGCCCTCTAGCTTCAGCATGCGGGTTCTTCCAAATCAAAATAACAAAAGCTTTAACAGAGAACAGCTACCTACGTTTGGGACTAAATGGTAAAAATGAAAGACAAAATGACAAGAAGGAAATGAGGGTATGTGGTTTTGATGCTGAACAGGAAGAAGACAAAGAGAAAAGAAAAAAGGGTTCAGGCAGGAGGGCCAGAGGCTTCAGGTCTTTGGGAAATTGCCAACGGATATGCTTATTTTAAAAATTTTTAAATTACATTAAAATATTTTAAGAAATGTACACTGTAAATCTCTCCCACCCACTCAAATCATCCGCAAAGTGAAGTTTCTGATAACATGGTTATCCTAGTTTTTATCTATGGAAGGAGTTGTTTTTCTGATACATATTTATTATAGTAGCCTCAGTGGGCATCCGGTTTTGAGGTTATTTCCACTGAGCATCTCTAGCAGATAAATTAAGCATCTAATGTCGCACAGAGCTTTGCACATATTGGGACTATCCTGACTTCACACAGCCCAGGTGATGTGGAGCAGTCACATTGGCTGATCAGGATTTTATCGCCCAGCTTCTGGCCACATGGTGGTGAAAGGGTTAACGCTAAGTGACCTTACAGACTCAACAGGAGAGAAAGGTAATCACGAGATCCAATAATTCTTAAAACTGGATAATTCAGGCGTAAAATAACTGATTCTAGCACCCAGCCTCCAGAGTCTCCAAGGAGCTGTAGAAAAGCTATTCACAGCATTTTTTTTTTCCACAGCAGTTCTTCCGGATCTGCTGCAGCAGCTGCTCGGATGTTCAGCAGGGAAACCCAGGCAGATGTTGCACACCTTCCTTTTCATCACCTCCTACAGGAGTGCGGTATGAATTAATCGGGTGTTTATACGGTTCAGTCCACCAAAAAGGAAACACAGCCCCTGAGCCTCATGACACAGAAGCACAGAGGCTGAGAAAAACTTGCTTTTCCAAGGGAAGGGACTCTCAGTGTCTGCATGGTTGTTTCGGCAGAAGAAATAAAGAGGAGGGAAATAGATAATCTAGGAAGCACAGTGCACTCGGGAAAGGAAGTCCATACAGAGAACAACAGTCCTATTTCTAAATGGACATCCCTGGCATTAACTGAAAGGATGGCTTTCTTAGAGTCTCCCTGCCTGACTCCCATTTTTAGCCATGCTCCCTGCTTAAGATTGTAAGCTGTGTTGAAACAGTCTTGCCTGTGGTCTTCACGCTTAGTACAGTCACTCAGGGCCATGGTGATGGAGGGAAACACAACTTCTTTCTTTACATACCTTTAGTTCATTCTTTTAAATTTCTTCTTCAGAGATTTTTTTTAGTTAAATCTTTATTATTCAGATTATTACATTTGTTTCTCTTTTTTCCCCTCCATAGCTCCCCTCCACCCAGCTCCCACTCCTCCCTCTACCTTTACCTCCCCAAAAATTGACCTCATCCATAGGTGTATGATTTTTGTCCAGTCTCTTCCTGAACCCCCTTTCCTTTCCCCTGAGAACTGTCAGTCAACTCACTTTCTGTGCTCCTGATTCTATTATATTTACCAGTTTATTCTGTTGATCAAATTTTTAATTCAGTTAATTTTTAGATTCACTTGTTGATAGATATATATTTGATATTCATAATTTTTTATCTTTTACCTTTTTCTTCTTCCTCTTCTTAAAGAGTACCTTTCAGCATTTCATATAATACTGGTTTGGAGTTGATGAACTCCTTTAGCTTTTTCTTATCTGTGAAGCTCTTTATCTGCCCTTCAATTCTGAATGATAGCTTTGCTGGATAGAGTATTCTTGATTGTAGGTTCTTGCTATTCATCACCTTGAATATTTCTTGCCACTCCTATCTGGCCTGCATAGCTTCTGTTGAGAAATCAGCTGACAGTCGTATGGGTGCTCCCTTGTAGGTAATGAACTGTTTTTCTCTTGCTGCTTTTAATATTCTCTCTTTGTTTTTTGCTCTTGGCATTTTAATTATGATGTGTCTTGGTAGTCCTCTTTGGATTCCTTTTATAAGGGGTTCTGTGTGCTTCCTGGACTTGTAAGTCTATTTCTTTTACCAGATGTGAGAAGTTTTCAGTCATTATTTCTTCAAATGGGTTTTCAGTATCTTGCTCTCTTTCTTCTTCTGACACCCCCACAATTCTGATGTTGATATGCTTGAAGCTGTCCCAGAGGTTCCTTACATTATCTTCACATTTTTGGATTATTTTTTCTTCCTGCTTTTCCAGTTGAGTATTTTCTGCTTCTTTATATTTCAAAATTTTGACTTGATTCTTGCCTTCTTCTAGTCTGCTGTTAGGTCTCTGTATAATACTTTTTATTTCAGTCAGTGTATGTTTAATTTCTAGTTGGTTCTTTTTCACCTCTAGTTGGGACTTTTTTGTCTCTAGTTGGTCCTTTTTCATCTCTAGTTGGTCCTTTTTCATCCCCTCTTGCGTCTCACTAAATTTATCCATCTTTTCTAGGATATTCTTGAAAAACCTTTTAACCGTGGTTTTGAAATCTATATCCAGTCGTTTGTTTTCCTCTATTTTTTTTGTTTGCAATCTCTTCCTTTATCTCCACATTTTTACTATGCCGGGAGAACTTCTGTGTTGGATTCAGCCGTATGATACCAGACTTTCAAAACTGCAAAAGCCTCTCTGTTGAGCTTGGGATGGAGTGCAGTCTCAGGGCTTAACAAACCACCTTGCCTTTTAGTTTGCCCCGCCCTCCACAGCCCCTGTGTCTCATGTGTCTCTGGTAATTGCTGTGTGGTCCCTGTGTGCATGGGAAATGCTTCTAGACTGCTGCATTTCCAGCTCCCCTATGCTCTGGAACTATATGAGTCTGGGTCCCCAGGGTTTCACCCAAAACTGGGGTTTAGTGGAGCTAAAGGTAGCGCCGTTGGGAGGCTCTGTCTCCTGCCCACTTGTGAAAGCCGGAGGCATAATCAGCAGGTCCTCTGTGTGCAGTGCTGTGTGAGCCACTAGACTTCTGCCCATTTGTGTCTCCTTTAATTTTACATGCACTTCTCCCTTTTCACAGTCCAAACTCCCCTCCGTATGAGTTTCAGCTGGACCTGGGTTTCAGTGTTGTAGGATAAGGAGTTCAATGCCATTGGGAGTCTCTGTCTCTCTCCTGCCAGAGAAAGCCAGTCAGGCATTCCGGCACCCATTCTCTCCACATACGCATTTCCATAGCTCCGCTTTTTACAGCTCCTCTGGGTCTCCATGAGCCCCTCTCTTTCCTTTTAGTTGTAAAATTTCCACTCAACCAGCTTTCCTGTGGTTCTGGATGATGTCCGTTCTTTTAATTGTAGTTTTGAAATTGTTGTGCAAGGCAGCAGTGTAGATGTTTACCTATGCCGCCATCTTGGATTGTCCCTTTTTAGAGATTATTTTTAATGTATATTTTCAATAGCATATGTATATATATGTATGTGTGAGTGTATATATATATATATATAATCTCTGAATACATAATAATCTGGCCAGTCAGTGTGTGTTTGTGTGTGTGTGTGTGTGTGTGTGTGTGTGTGTGTGTGTGTGGTGTGTGTGTGTATTAGAGGAGCCTGGTGCATGAAATCGTGCATGGGTGGGGTCCAGCCAGCCTGACCAGGAGAAGGGGACATGGGCAGTTGGCCACCTGCCTGCTGGTCGAACTCCTTTGTTGAGGGGACAATTTGCATATTAGCCTTTTATTATATAGAATATATGCTAAGTGGCCAGATTATTATGCATTCAGAGATCATAATAATCTGCCCACACAGTATATACTGAAGGGTTAAAATATTTCTTGCAATTAACAATTTATAATTAAAAAATTGGATACCACTGTCCTAAAATACTTAAAGAATAATCAGGAATCTGTTTATAAGAAGGATCCAGAAAACTGGGGAAAAGGTCCATGTCTCTTTGACTGTGACAGTACTACATAATTTGGATGGCCTTAAGACCTGGCCTGGGTTTTTTCTTAAGAAATTATATACCTGCTTAGGTAAGACCCTTTTGTAACAGCTTGAAAATATGGTTTCCTGGGATTACGCAAGGAATGGAAATGCTATGGAGAAGAGAGGCTAAGAGCTGGGTAAGCTCTTTTCAAATTATAAATAAGCAGCCAATTTCAGTGATTTTTTTCTGCCTTGTTGGGTTGTCACCTCTCCACTCACATATGGAAATGACCCTGAGAATTAGTGATCCCATATTCTAAGGCTCTGTAGGATCTCTTTTTAGCCCTGTATGTGATGGAAAGCCATTTACATCTGGGCTGGTATGTAGGCAAGCATTTTTTTTTACAAACCAGTTCTCACCAAAGAAGCTAAATGTGTCTACACATGAAGCATGCTAGAATGACATTGAATTTTCAATTTTAAAATTATTCATAGGTGAGACATCAAAATCTATTGTAATTGATAATGTATTTCTTCAAAGGATATAAAGTAATGGATCATTTTATCATGAGCTTCAGTACTAGGCTTAGGGAAAATGCTTAGTTTTACTTTTCTTGGACAAAAGCATTTGGATAGAAATTTGTTAAGCTCGCCCCTGCAAACAAAAGTAAATTAAATTCTGGTGACTACAGACATCCGGTAAACATATTGGCTTAAGATTAGTCTTAGAGTGGAGTTGGTTTTTGCTTTGAGATTTCAGCATTCTTTAACCTGAATTCTTCTAAAGTGAAGCAGTCAGTGACTCTAAGATTAGATGAAGCAAGACTCAAGACAACTTGGGCTTTGTGATATTTTTACTCCCACACTGGGAAAATCAACGGAAATTCAAAATTGCTTTGCTGTGCCATGAAATAACAAGGGATTTGAGTTTATCCATCCTGATCACCATACAATCAAATAAACTAAAAATAGCTTGGTTAGGACACAGATGGGGAAATCCCGTGAGCAGGATATCTTTTGGGCATGAATGATGGGACTGTCACCAATTTATAACCGTTTCTTACTGAGAAGAGCAAGGGCAGACCATGTCTATCAGCAAGAAGGCAAAATATTTAATCATATTCCCCTCCTTTTGGCTTATATCCAATTACCCTCACTGCTTGCTTTGCATGGAATGCTTTTTTTTTTTGAGTGCCAGCATTCCCTAGTGACTTAGGTTAAAGGGGAGACACAAAAGCAAAACCGGGAGAGGTTTACAGGGAGTTGGACATGGAGTGGTTCTCTCCCAGGACACCAGTGATGAGTGAAGTCCAGGTGAATCAGGAATACACTCTGACAGCCAATGGGCAGATCTCAAGTTGGCCCCGAGTCATTCTATCATCATTTTATAATTACATCTTCACGAACAGCAGATTTACATGTGTTAAGATTCATTTAGAAATGGCACACGAGCACCTGCAATTTGGCATTCCAGTTAGTGCACCAGTGTATCAAACTCTTGATTAATAAACTCTGAAGTGTTGAAATGATTCTCTGTCATTAATCATATTCTCTTCTACTTCTATATTACCTGAAATCATTAGAGGAGAAGAAAGCCTGAAGTGCAATCAGCTACCAGCATGTTAATGCAATGACTTGGGCTCTTAGCTCCAAATAAGCAAGAGAAATTAAGTAAGTGGTAAATTACACTGGATGTGGTTTTTACTTTGGAGGGATTGTGGCAGCAATTCTTTTTTAAAGCAGGAGCATTTTATGAAAATCACCTTTTGATAGCATCTAAGAAAATGTCTGATTATAGACAGACAGAGTTGTACCTGCTCAGGTAAAAGTGTTAGGCAGAAGGAAGCCCCCAGTAGCAACTCAGGAACTCATCCCAGTTTTGTGTGGAACTACTGAAATGGGCCATGCAAAAGCAGCAGGAAGCTCTTTTACATTATCAGTTATCTCATTCTTATTCAACCACATTTAATTCACTCATCAATCAGTGCTTACTCTGCAGGCTCTTTGAGGAATGGATCCATGTGTCTATATTTCATCAGCATCCAGTAGCCTCCTCGTCTGGGAAAAGATTGCAGCAAACCCCAGGACATATCAGGTACAGAGTCATACAATGTACATTGGCTGGTCCATGTAGACATTTTCCCTAAAAGGAAAGCACTGAATTATTGTGCACTGAAGAATCAATGTCTATGTGCAAAATTGTGAAGGATAAAAGAGCTTTACAAGGCAAAGGCAAAGAAAAATCTTTTGAATCAGACAAGCTGACTTATTATGAGTGTTAAATCCTAATATTGAAAGAGATTTTAATATTCAGACTGGAGTTGGGAAGAGATATTTACCTTAAATCAAATAATTATTCTGTGTACTTTGATTCTTATAACTTAAATATTAAATCTTTTTAGTGTCAAATATCCCGAAAAAGCAACCCAACTCTCTAACTCCGAGAAGCTGTGTTAGTGGGATTATTTCTTAAAGGCTCATAGATAAATAGGTCACCTTGCCTGTAATGCGTTGGGTTGCTATTTCTGGTTTATATGTTGAACAGTATGGCTGACTATGCTATTTTCCCCTAATTATTCTATGTTATTGAGTTGGCCCTAGACGTTACTGAGGCTAAGAATGGAAAAATTCTATGTACTACTTTTACTAGTTACGCGCTCTAAGCCCACACTCATGTGCATTAAACTCAGATGTTTTATTCAGTGTTTTTTCTCATTATTTGTTAGGGAAGGCCTTGGGCCAGCTGATCTCTGGAGGGCTCCCAGCTCACCCACTCCAGGAATCTTCACTGGATACACAGAGATGTAGGCTCCACTAGGGCAAGGATTTTGGCTTTCCTGTCTGCTAACCTTTTTCAAGGAACATTTACACCCATTATTTCACTTCTTTCCCCACAGCAATCAAATCAGATAGGACCATGAAATGGGCCATGCAAAAGCAGCAGGAAGCTCTTTTACATCATCAGTTATCTCATTCTTATTCAACCACATTTAATTCACTCATCAATCACAGCTAATACCTCACTTTATAGAAGGGAAACATGAAGTCAAGAAGATAAGATTTTGCACATTTCATAAACCAGTGGTTGAGTCAGGATCTGATCCCAAGATTTTATATATATATATTTTACCACTTTCAGAGAGGAAAGGAGAAGGAGAGAGAGAACTATCAATGATGAAAATCATCCCTCAGTTGCCTCTTGCATGCCCTCTACTGGAGATGGAGCTTGAAACCTGGGCATGTGCCCTGACCTCCTGGTTCTTAGGTTGATGCTCAACCATTGGGCAACTCTGGCCAGGCTGATTCCAAGATTTTTTATGTAGAGTTACATTTTTGAGAGGTAATGGTCAGTGGTGTGCTGATGAATATTTAACACTATGAAATATTTAACACTATAATATATGTGTATATATATATATATTTTCATATATATATATTACATATCATATAAATATTTGATTAAATATAATAAAATTTACTAATATAAAGAATGTTTAAGGTACAATTTATAAGAAAACTATACAAATAATACATTACTCTCTATTAATAACCTATAGTTGAGTGAGTCCCAGAGAATACTTTTGTTGGTCTCTGCCAGATTTTTGTATTTGAAGCCAACCTGCATCTGCAATTCAAACATGATTTGACAAAGGGGCTTTCTCCTAATTTTACTCCCCTTAATAAACTTATTGTCATTAAACCTGATATGTGATGTACTGTAAAACTATTTGTCACCCTTATTTAAAACTAGAGTGCCGGTGCACAGGATTCATGCACTGGTGGGGAATGGGCCCTTGTGGGAGTGCTGCCCAGGCCAGTCAGCCAAGCAGCACTCCCACTGTGGGAGTGCACTGACCACCAGGGGGCAGCTCCTGCATTGAGCACCTGCCCCCTGGTGGCTAGTGTGCATTATAGCGACTGGTTGACCAATCATCCTGGTCATTCTGCTCTTCAGTGGCTGGGCTTTTATTATATAGGATTATATTAATTAAATCAAACTTTTTCAACATCAGCACTAAACGAGTCCCTGATTTATGGTGCTTTCTGATTTGGGTGGTTAAATCCTAAGTCAAACCACCAATATGACTTTACTGAGCATATAGTGGGATAGAGATATGCAGTGATTCCACTATGATACAGTCTCTTTACTCTACAAATACAATAGGTATGAAACTGAAAACCATAGATAACAGTAAGAGGTAATAATTAAGAAGTAATCAGTTTCAAGTTTTATTACTTTTGCTTTTAATATAAGTATTTAATTGTAAATTTTTATAATTTAAGTTATAATAATGACTGTGCTTAACATCCAGGTTATAAAATTTGCTGAAAATTCAACAATTAGCTCTTATGGACAAGTCCACCACAGCCTGATTTTTGCTTCTTAAGTAATTATGTTTTCCAGGTCTTACTATTTTAGAGTTCAAGTAGGAAAAGTATTTAGCTTACCTTGACATAGGTGTATTCAGCTTTAAGATGCTCATTATATTTTTGTTTTGTGCACTGGGCCACTAGTACTATATAATAAAGAGCTAAGCCGAGACCAGTTTGGCTCAGTGGATAGAGTGTCAGCCTGCAGACTGAAAGGTCCTGGGTTTGATTCCGGTCAGGGGCATGTACCTTGCTGTGGACACATCTCCAGTGTGGGGCGTGCAGGAGGCGGCTGATCGATGTCTCTCTCTCATCGATGTTTCTGACTTTCTATTTCTCTCCCTTCCTCTCTGTGAAAAATCAATAAAATATATTTTTTAAAGAAAGAGCTAATATGATAATTAGACTGAACAGCCGAACAACCATCTAGATGACCTTCAGGAAAAGCCAGGGCTACGAGGGCCAGGCAAGGCTGCGAGGAGCTGTGAGAGCCGGCCATGGCAGCCGGGGCTGTGAGGGCCTAACACCTTGCACAGATTTCATGTATCAGGCCTCTAGTAAAAACTAATGCACTGTCTGAGGGTCTCACAGACTTTAACTCCACTAATATACCCATCCGTCTCTGAAGCTCCAATTGGTCTTCTTCTTGACTCTTTCTTTAAGTGGACCAAGTATCCTTTCATGTGTTTTAGATTATATCATTCTTAATACAATAATAAAATGAATTTTAACATAATCAAAAAATAATTTATGGATGTATAATGCACTATAATCTTGTGAAATCACACATCTTAATGTATTTTTAGTATGAAACTAAGTTTTTGAGAGGATAAAACATATTACAATATCTATTATTCATCTGTGAATGGCCTATACATATTGAATACAAAGATACTTACTCGCTACTATTTCCTAATCTCATTGTGGCATCTCTCAATGACTCATTTGATAGCTATTCACATTCAGAACAGAACAAGTGTGCATTAAATGCCACACCATCTCTTTAGCTAAAAGACATTGGCACTGTGCCTGTGATTCTGTTCTTCTCTCTCTCTTTTTTCAGCATCTTTTACTCCTGTCTTCTATATGTTTTTCATTGACGTACAAGCATACTCTCTTTCTCTCATCTTAAAAAACAAAAACAAAAATATTGTCTTGACACTGCCCCCTTCAGCTTCTGCCCTTTACAGAGCAACTGCTCAAAAGAGTTGTCTAAACTCATCATCTGAAAATCTTCCTCTTCTATTCTCCAGTCAGACTTTCATTCCCAGTACCCTCCCCATCTGCCCTTATCAAACTATTGGCAATATTTGACAAATTGCACTGTTCCCTCCCACTGAAAAACCTTTCATTATTTGGCTTCCAGTACCCAGCTCTCTCTCAATTTCTTCCTCCTGCCACTGACCCATTTCTTAATCTCTTTTGCAGATTCCCTTCATTTCTCTAACTTCTAAACTTAAGTGTGGTCCCAGATTTCAGACCTTGGTTCACTTCTTCTTTCTATTCTTGGTGGTCTTATCCAATCTGTAATCCTATCTTTTTTATCTCTATGGATCTCTCTGAATTGTAGGCTTGCATATTATATTTCTTATAAATATCTCAATTTTAATATCTAATAAATACCTCACACTTACCATGTCTAAAGCCAAAGTTTTGCTTTTTCCCCTAAACTTAAACTTTCTGTATTCTTTCTTTCTTTATTCCTTTCTTCCTTCCATCCTTCCCTCTCTCCCTCCCTTCCTTTCTCCCTCTCTCCCTCTCTCCTTCCTTCCTTCCTTCCTTCCTTCCTTCCTTCCTTCCTTCCTTCCTTCCTTCCTTCCTTCCTTCCTTCTCCTCCTCCTCCTGCTCCTCCTCCTCCCCCTCCTCCTCCTCTTCCTTCTTCTTCTTCTATTTTGTTAATACTCACCAAAGGATATTTTTCTCATTGATATTTTAGAGAGAGTAGGAGAGAGAGGGAAAGACAGAAAAGCATCAAGGTGAGAGAAACATCAGTTGATTGCCTCCTGCAATTGCCCGACCAGGGCCCCGGAAGAGCCTGTAACAAAGATATGGAACCAGAATCAAACCTGGGACCTTTTGGACCATAGGTTGATGCTCTTTCCAATGAGCTAAACTGGGTAGGGCCTGTATTCTTTATCATTTGGCAAATATAATCTCAATCATTCTAAGCATGCAGGCCAAAATAGTTAGTCATCCTTGACTCCCTTTCCTCTTCACATTCATATAGAATCTATCAGCAAATTCTATGATTGCTACCACCATTATGTACTCAGAATCTAACCTCTTATCAACATAAACATCACCATCCTGTTTCTACCATCATTTTTCACCTGAGTTATCACAATAGTCTTCCAAGTGATTTCTCCCTTCTTCCTCATCCCTGTAAAACTTACCATAAATGGAAGTAGCTAGAAAATAATTATTTTTTTAAAACAAATACAGCTTTATTGACTTCAGAGAGGAAAGAAGAGGGTGAGAGAGGTAAAAATATCAATGATGAGAATTGTTGATTGGCTGCCTCCTGCACACACCCCACTGGGGATCCAGCATGAATTCTGAGCATGTGCCCTGACTGGGAATCAATCAAACTGTGACCTCCTGGTTCATAGGTCAATGCTCAATCACTGACTAGTTAGACTAGACAGTAATTCTTAATTACATAATTTAAGTTGTGTCTTCACAACCTAAGATTTCCCAATGCTTCTTATCCTATCTAATAAAAAGGTGATATGCAAATTGACCATACCTCCACTATACCCACAAGCCACGCACACCAGCCAATCAGGAGCGAGTATGCAAATTAACCCAAGATGGCTGTGGCCTCAAAGTAAGCAAGAGGCTTGGGTTCCCCTGGGAATGAAGGAAGCCAAGCTTTCCGCATACCCTGGCTGGCCTAGACCTCCACTCAAGGCTACAAAATTTCAATTATAGAAGATAAATAAATTCCAACAAAAATGGCTGCAGCCATGGAGCTGCAGGAGGCTTAGCTCCGCCCAAGGCTACAAAGTTTCAATTATAGAAGATAAATAAATCCCAGATACCAGGCCCTCCTCTTGGGTCACTGTGGGGGGGGGGAGGGGGTGTGGCCAGCCTGCAAATGACCATAGGCCCCTCGCCCAGGCCACCCCATACCCCAAGGGAACTTCCACCCTGATCTGGGACACCCTTCAGGACAAACCAGCTGGTCCCCACCAGTGCACCAGGCCTCTATCCTATCTAATAAAAGAATAATATGCAAATTGACCATCACTCCAACACACAAGATTGCTGCCCCCATGTGGTCAAAGATGGCTGCCCCCATGTGGGCACAAGATGGCCACCACAAGATGGCCAACAGGGGAGGGCAGTTGGGAGGGACCAGGCCTGAAAGGGAAGGCATTTAGAGGTGATCAAGCCTGCAGGTTAATGCATTTAGGGGTGACCAAGCCAGCAGAGGAGGGAAGTTGGGGGCAACTGGGCCTGAAGGGAAGGGCATTTAGGGGCAAACAGGCTGGCAGGGGAGCAGTTAGGCATCAATCAGGCTGGCAGGGAAGTGGTTAGGGGCAATAAGACAGGCAGGAAGGTGAGCAGTTGGGAGCCGGCAATCCTTGATTGTGAGAGGGATGTCCCAGATTGAAGAGGGTGCAGGCTGGACTGAGGGACACACACCCCTATGCATGAATTTTGTGCACTGGGCCTCTAGTCTATCTATAATAATAAAAGGGTAATATGCTAATTCAACCAGATGGCCAAACAACCTTCCAAACGACATTCCAGATGGCCTTCCAGATGAAGCTCAGGCTGCAAGGGCTGAGGCAGCAGCTGGGACTGTCTTGGCTCCCTGAACCCCTTGCACAAATTTTGTGCATCAGGCCTCTGGTATCAGAATAAAAGCCAAAATCATTACAATGACCCATATTATCAGAGCCCACATGATTTATGCTCCCCTTTTTCACTGTTTCCCACCTCCTCCTCTGTCATATTCCCTTTGCTCCACCTTCATGGATCCTCTTTTTGTATTCTGAGCTCTTCCTCCTGCTTTATTTTCTCCATGTGGAATGTTCTTTTCTCACATATCCTTATGCCTTATTCCCTTATTAGAGGCCTGGTGCACAAAATTCGGGTGTGTGGGGGGGTATCCCTCAGCCCATCCTGCATGCTCTCTAATCTGAGACCCCTTGAGAGATGTCTGACTGCCCATTTAGGTGAGATAGTGCCTAAATGGGCAGTTGAACATCCCTCTCACAATCCAGGTCTGCTGGCTCCCAACCACTCACCTGCCTGCCTGCCTGATTGTCCCTAATTGCTTCTCCCTGCCAGCCTGATCATCCCATAACCATTTTCCTGCCAGCCTGATCAACGCCTAACTGCTCCCCTGCCAGCCCGATTGCCCCTAACTGCCCTCCTCTACTGGCCTGACCACCCTTAACTGTCCTCCCCTGCAGGCCTACTTGCCACCAACTGCTCTCCCTCGCTGGCCCAGTCATTCTTGGCTGCCTTGCCTTGCCAGCCTGAGCACCCCTAACTGCTCTCCCCTGCCAACCTGGTCACCCCCAACTGCCCTCCTCTGCAGGCCTGGTTGCCCCTATCTGTCCTCCCCTGCAGGCCTGGTCATCCATAACTGCCCTCCCCTGCTGTCCCAGTCACCCCTATCTTCCCTTCCTTGACAGCTTGGTCACCCCTAACTGCCCTCCCTTACAGCCCTGATCCCCACAATTGCCCTCACTTGCAGGCCTTGTCCCTCCCAATTGCCCTTCCCTGCAGACCTGGACCCCCCAACTGCCTCTCTTGCTGGCCTGATTGCCACAACTGCCCTTCCCTGCTGGCCATCTTGTGGTGGCCATATTGTGGTAGCCATCTTGTGTCCACCTGGGGGCAGCCATCTTGTGTTTTGGAACAATGGTCAATTTGCCTATTACCTCTTTATTATATAGGATTTCCTTCTAACTGAGGTTTTTGAAAATTCTATTTTAATTGTAATCATCCCAACACACTCTAATACCTTCTATTCTCCTTTTTTGTCTAAAAACATAATTTATTACAAACTGATATGCTAAGAACTTAACTCACTGTTTTTATTTTTTATTTCTTCATCCTCTGCCAACATTAAAATAAAGCTTCATGAGGACTGTCATGTCAACCTATTCAGTTCACTATATATTCTCAGGATCTAGAAGAATACTTAGCACATAGTAGGGACTCAGTAAATATTTAGACTTTCCTTATTAGCAACAAATTATGAGTTCTCACGACTTATTGCACTTTAGAAATACTGGATCCTAATGAATTAATTATTTATAAGTGATTTTAAAATGTATACTTACCACTTAATTACCAATACATATTGCTGAATTTCACGTTATCAACACTTTCATTAAAATAGGGAAAAAGACATAATCCAAAAAGTATCAAACACACCATACTGAAAGAGTTATCATGATTTTAACATCCATTTGCCTCTTCTTTCTTCCAAACTTAAGCACAACTTGAAGGAAGATTACTCTGCTCTCACCTACATGTGAGGACATGGTTAGTCTAAGGAAGATCCTATTGCATTGCCAGAAATGGTTCAGCATGAGCACATCATCCTTATATGATCAATGAGAAGAGACTTGCTGGAGACTTCTAGGAAAGTCTTTAACTCTTAAAGGGGAGCCATGAGAGTTACTCTTGCCCAGTTATCTGTGACCAAGAAAGTGGTAGCAATGATTGTGCCTGGCAGCCACTCTGTGACCATGAGGATAGATCATTTCAGGAGGAATGCGTGGCAAGCATAATGGGGAGAAAGAATGAATCTGAACCACTGATGCCACTGTTCAGTGCCTGAGTTAATGATAATTGAAGTCACTCTACCTCTACTCTACTGATATGTGAACCAATAAGTTTCCTATTCAAGCAACTTGAAGCTAAAGGCATTATAATTGTGAGATTTTAGAAAATGGGCTATCCGAGAAAATAAAAGTTTCTCAACATGCTTGCATTATGGGACAAAATTTACAGTTGCAAATTTGTCAGTTACCTAAGTAAAGGAACAAGTAATGAGACTTAATAGCATTTCATATTGAATGCATTTAGTAGGTTTTATCAACTACAAACTCAATATGCATGAGCAAAAAGATGTGACAGCAATAAATCTAACAATATAGTAAGGCCAGATTAATAGGAATATAACACATACAGAATAAATTCTGGGCCTCCATAATTCAGGCACAGAGCAGTATTTCAATAAAAAGCAAACTTAAAAAATGAAAACTAGTTAAATAATTTAAAGTAAGCTCAGTCCTTACACACATCATTAGATTAACATTAAGTGGGGTTTATTTTATAAAGCAAAAAACAAACAAAAAACTTCTGAAAGTCATCTTTCCCTCATTCCTCTCTCCAACCTTCTTAGTCTTCAGAAACTTAGAGGTTTTTCTTCCTTTCATCTTTTATCCTTGCTCTCCTCTCTATTTTCTTTCCTGTACTCTTCAATGTTTCTCTTCTCTCTTTGCTTTCTTACTCCTATATCATTATATTATATTCTGTATATAAGTAAATGTTTTTTAAATATGTTTTTATTGATTTTTAGAGAGGAAGGGAGAGGGAGGGAGACACATCAATGATGAAAGAGAACAATGGATTGGCTACCTCCTGCATGCTCCCTACTAGAGACTGAGCCCACAATGTGGGCATGTGCCCTGACAGGGAATTGACCTCTTGTTTCATGGGTCAATGCTCAACCACTGGTCACACTGGCTGGGCTATGAGTAAATCTTAATCTGTCTAATGCAGTTGGTTAGGTTAGGTGTTCTCTCATTTATCTCCTCTCTTTTAATTAGTTTTATTTGCACAATAAAATTCTTTACCAGTAAGCAAGAGGGATATGTGGGAGGAAATTCCAAGGTGGATGTAAAAACAAGCATGACTATTCAGATACAGATAGCTTTGGGAACCATTTCAATAATATCCATTTTAAGAGATAGTTATCCTCCACATTCTGAACTGATCAGATTTTATTTGCAGTATATAATGTTCAATTGCTGGTATAATATTTTAACAGCGATATTAAAATATTCGTGAATCTGTAAGATAATGTGATGCAAGGTTAAGTCACCATGTTACATAAAATATGACCGAGGGGACTGGAAAAGCTTGCTGTAGAAAAGTGCTGTGTATCAAAGTTTTTTGCCTTAATGTACATGTTCTGTGCTGTCCAGTATGATTTCCATGAGCCTTAAATGGCTATTGAACACTCTAAATGTAAAATATGGCCACTATGATTGACTTTTAAGTTTTATTTAATTTTAATTCATTTAAATTATAATTTAAATAGCCACTGTATGAATCAGGGTTCAATCAGAGATACAGTCAATGATAGATGATAGATAGATAGATAGATAGATAGATAGATAGATAGATAGATAATAGATTCAGATATGGAGAGAGGGGAAAGAGAGAGAAGAGATTTATTGCGAAGAGCTGGCTTATATGATAATGGGGGGGCTGGCTAGTACAAAAACTATAGAGAAGGGCTAGCTGGAAACTCTTGTGGAAGAGTTAGAGCTACATTCTAAAGACAGAACCTCTTCTTTTTCAGGGAAACCACCATTCAAAACCTTTCCACTGATTAGGTAAGACTCATGCACATCACCAAGGATAATCTCGGTGATTGGAGTCAATTCATTGTAGATGCTAACTGCATCTGCAAAATACCTTCAGAGCAACACCTAAGTTAGTGTCCAACTAGAAAACTGGGGATAAAGCCTAATGAAGTTGACACATCAAAGCAACCGCTACAGCCACATGGAATGGTGACTACCATTTTGGATAGTATAGGTTTAGAACAAATAAATAAATTAGATATGATAGGTAATGTCACATCTGTATTAATAAAAGCCTATGTAGTTGTCATACCCTCACACAATGATCCCCTCATGCCATAACAGTCCATTACCAGAAGGTGGCATGTGTAGTGGGCATGTGCAGGTGGGCAGGGCTGCATGTGCAGGGAGCCATGAAGATAGGTCCTGATGGCTCTGCACAGTGAGGCCAGGGGTCTCGCAGCTCTGGCTTCAGCCCACCTCTTTGGGGCAATCCATCAGGCGCCCCAGATAGGTGGGTGGGGCCTACCTCTTTGGGGAAATCAATCGCAGGGCTCTTGATCTGTGAGAGGGCACAGACCAGGTTGGGGGAACCCTCCCTCCCCCATTAAGTACACGAATTTCATGCACTGGGCCTCTCGTAGTGGAACGACAGTGATGGGAATAAGAATCCTCTGTATGTTCTCATAAGGGATATACGAGCCTAGAGTTTGAACCTTCCTCTTTCACTTAATGAAGAAGAATTAACATTTTAAAAATATTCAAAATGGTAATAGACCACTTGCAAAATAATGGGCCCCTGATTCCCAGTACTCTGAAGGATTGATAAGTGTGAATTTTTTACCTAGCATGTGCCAGGGCTGATCAGTAGACCCTGAGCGATGGATGAATGATTACTCTGACAGGTGTTTCTGTGAAAGAGAGGGCTGAAGGGACTTCCTGGCTAGAGAAACCTAACAGCCCCATTCACCTGCCTCCTCAGGCTTTTATTGTAACAACAGGGTAAGCATGCTTGAGAAGACACATACGTCTGCAGTGTCCTTTAAGCAAGGACGTCTAAAGACTGAGCATAAAGATTCCAGCACCTGGGGAACTCAGACTTGTTTGGAAAAGTCAAGGCAGAGGCAGTTGTCTTCAGCCAGCGCCTGCCACATGTCCTACCCCTCCCCCAAGCATGGGATGGTTGCCTGGCATAGATATAGAAGAAGAGATTCTTTTATTGGGTTGGGTTTGGTGTAAATCAGCTTAAGGTTCCATAACGGTCAGAGGCATAGCAACAAAAAACTTAAATATTATAGTTAGACTTATACCCAAAAATTCTATTTTGGGAAGAGGTGAAATGTGAATTTGCATGTCCCTTTAGGTACCAGACTTGGACAAACATTAGTAAAGCAAGGCAAGACATATAGTAAAGCAATGATAAGTGTGTGTGTTTGTGTATTTTTTAAATTTTACTCTTGATAATAGAATTAATTTATTATTTTAAATTTTAAAGCATGGAACTAAATAGAAGATTGGTCAGTATGGTAAATAGCTAAGATTTTACAATCAAACTTAGACTTAAAATTTTAATTTTTTTTCTAAAATTTGCATCACCAGCACAAACAAAATTATGTTGTAAAATGTGCCTTAGTGCCCTAAAAATATCACTTGTACCTTTGTCATCATTCTTCAATGCAGCATACATAATGCTAATTCTTTCTGCCTTGATCTATCTTTTCTCAAGAAGGAATCTGAAACTCATCCATACACCAAAGCATAAATGACTAATAGCTTAAGATCTAAAATCTTCTCTGAAATTTCAAAGTCTGAAGTCATGAAATCTAGTCCTTAAAATTCATAGATAAGAAGGTAGTGAGATTCAGTAACGAAGTGAAGTACTTAAGATTCCAATTATTTACTGGTGGAGCCAGGAGTGGAACACCTGTCTCCACTCACTGAGCACTAGCTTTTAAGGTAACCATGCTGCAGCAGGAATTAAGAAATAAAATGGAAGGAGTCCGTTTCAACACTATAGTTTAGGTCTCCAGCAAATGGGCGAGTGCTACATTTTGGGAGGGAAGAGTCTAAGCCACTTGCGTCTGACTTTTCAATATGTTAGGTAGTTACTTCTTTCTGTAAGATACTCCTACAAACCAAAAATAAGTTCCCACAAAAGACTTTTTTTTTTTTTTTTTTTTTTTTTTTTTTTTTTTTTTTTTTTTTTACCAATTTTCTGTTTTGCTTTTGCTGGTACTTGGTGATAGACTGGTTTGGGCCAGTAGGGGAGCTCTTCATAGTGAGATGGAGGCATCTGCAGTGAAGAAACAGCGGGAAAAGAATGGACTTGGCAACACTCTTGATCAACTTTACAAAAAGCCAAATTAGGGTACTCAGGGGATGGAGACTAAGTGGTTTGTTTGTTCTTACTCCAAATATAGAGGTAAATCCAGATGCACGAAAAACATCAGCAGGGGCAGGCTTGTTTCCAGAACACCCTGTTCTGGCTTATTTAGACTCAAAGCTAAAGGAATCTTGGGGAGCAGGTAAAAGTCTATTAATTTGGCAGTGTTCATAAGAGTCTATAAGTGGGCCAAAATGGGCCAATTTACACTTCATCAAGGATTTCATTGTTTTTTTTTTCTGTTTTACCACTATATCATGCTTTTCTTTTTCTCTTTCTTTTTTTTTTCTCTCCTCCATTTTTTTCTAATTTCTTTAGCTTTAGGAGTTTTTGTAACTACTATAGAATTATGTCTTGCTCTTCTGTAAAGCATATATATATATATATATATATCTTAGCCTCTGTTTTTTTTAAAAAAAATATATATCCTGTATAATAAAATACTAATATGCAAATTGACTGGTCACTATGCTGTGCACTGACCACCAGGGGACAATACTCAATACAGGAGCTGCCCCCTGGTGGTCAGTGCACTCCCACAGGGGGGAACACCACTCAACCAGAAGCTGGGCTCACAGCTGGCGAGCACAGTGGTGGTGGCAGGAACCTCTCCCGCCTCTGTAGCAGTTGGATATCCTCCAAGGGCTCTGGCTGCACTGAGGGGCCTCCAGCTCACCCTCCCCCCAACAGTGCACCAGGCCTCTAGTATACAAATAAAATAAAAAATACAAGTAGATACATATTTAGCTAAATAAAGTGTTTTTTTTAACTATCTTACTTTATATCATTTTTTCTTCTTACTGTAATTTTTATTACTTTTAGTAAAGCTTTGAGGTTCTGTTTCCATAGATATGCTTTACCTGTGAAACTGGATCACTTCCAATAGCTAGAAATTCTCAGGTTTACCTAGTGTCTTCTAGTTGAATCCTCTGCAATCCTGAGACAATTCTCTTGAGACACTTGCTTCACCTTCTTGAGGGGAGAGTAAAAAAGAGGTATGAAAAAAAGTTAAGGCACTTAGCAGGTATGTTTATTTAGCAAAATACTTATTTATAACAACAGATGTAAGTTTACCTTTGAAAAAGAACCACTTATATAAAGAACAATTTTCACTCTCTTGGATTGGCAGGTTAAATGAATAGAACACACACACACACACACACACACAAACACACACACAGTTTATAGCAACAAAGAGAAACATAGCATATTTTCCATTTGCCCCCATGCTTGTCCTACTTTGTGGATCATATCCAATATAATAAAGAGGGAATATGCTAATTGACCATTACTCCATCACAAAGATGGCTGCACCCACAGCTGAAGCCAAGTTCCCATAAGGAAACTTAATGAGCCATCAGCAGGAACCTGAGGCTATGCTCTCTCCTGCCCCCATGAGGCTTGACAGGGGACCTCAGGCCATGCCCCTCACCTTGCAGGGCTTGACAGGGCGACATCAGGCCCCACCCCTCATCCAGCACCAGGCCAGGGGACCTCAGGCTATGCCCTCCTGCCTGGCTGGGCTTGACAGGGGACCTCAGGCCATGCCCTCCAACAAGCGGGGCTTGACAGGGGATTTTAGGCCATACCCCCCATCCCAGCACCAGGCCGGGGGACATCAGACTACACCCTCCACCCGGTGGGTCCTGACAGGGAACTCAGGCCTTGCCCCCTACCCTAGCACTAGGCTAGGGGACCTGAGGCCATGTCCCTGGACTGGCAGGGCTTGACAGGGGACCTCAAGGTGCACTTCCCATTTTGGTGTTAGGCTAAGGGACCTCAGGCTGCTCCCCCTTCCCACCCTAGTGCCAGGCCAAGGGGTCTCAGGCCAGGGGACTTGAGACTGTGCCTTTCTGCCTGGCTGGGCTTGACAAGGGTGGAACTGGCCACGTCTGGATCTAGCCACTGGGGAGAGGGGCAGCCTGGTCTGGGTCTCATGTGATTTTGAGGTGCATGTAGGTGGTTAAGTGGGGACTTGACTCTGGGTTCCATGGTGCACCCCAGGCTCTGACAGGAGGAAGGTTCTCATATACATTTTACTAATTTTCTTTCATCTCTGACACTTCTATTATAGAGAAAGGGCAAATAGCAATATTGAATTATTTCCTCTAATTAATCCCCTTTTAATGTGCATTAATTTTGTGTACCAGGCCACTAGTATTTATATGATCAAACAGGTTTGGGTAAAGAATAGATATATATTTCTCTAGCTTGTTTGGTTTACCTGTGGTAAATTATAAAATATATTAACAAATTAAAGATATGTTTTACTTGTGCCTGACATAGTGTTTTCTAAGCATATTTATCCATTTAAATTTTTTTTCTAAGGCACCTATTAACCCATAATGCTTACTTAGATTTCACAGGATACTAAAGTCACTTCTGGAAATTCTGACCTTGAATAAAGATTAAGAGAATCATCATCAGTGTTGAAAGGTAGGGTTTGGGGCTAATATTATTTTTGTTTTCGTACCTTTTAAGTCATCCACATTGAATACAAACCATTTTTACAACATGAGAAAACGGTTATTTAACAAACTAGTGGAATAGGGATCTGATACACACTCGAGAGCAGTCCTATTGGTCCTCCAGCACAGCTCCAACACCCGAACTGGGCTGTTAGCATTTGATTTCCCCACATTCCCTCACTCTTTTGAGAAAAGATGCTAACGACACACATTAGAAGGAAACTGGGTCATCTGCATGGCAGGACACATCAAACCTTTGAACCTTCAGCAACCATTAACGTCAGGGGATGGACTTTTAAATTAGCACATTTTCCTTTAACTGACTTTGAGAATAATTTTTTAAAAATTGTGACAATGGAGGGAGAATGGCGGTATCCTCATTGATCGGCACTCTTATGTAAGCCACTGCTTTTCTGTTCAGAATGCTTTCCCCCATAGGTAAATGTTTTGTAGGAGTTTAGAGCATTCTGTCGTCAGCATGTAGTCCAGCTATCAAAAACCCCACACTACCCCTGGCTGGGTGGCTCATGTGGCTGAAGTGGTATCCTATACACCAAAAGGTTTTGGTTTTAATCGCCTGTCTGGCACATAGGGGAGGCAACTGAGTAATGTTTCTATCTCACTTCCAGGTCTCTCTTACTCTCTCCCTCCCTCTTTCTTCCTTCTTTTCTCTCTAAAACCAATAAAATATCCTCCGAGGAGGATTTTAAAAAGTCCCAGGCTCCTTACTGATTATTCCAGTCCAGTTTTGTACATTCTAGCACCTAAAATTCAGTCTCTTCACCATCCTCTCCTTTCATCTTTTCTTCTAACTTTTCCTTTCTTCTCCTTTTCACCTGAATAATTCCTATTTGTCTTACAAGATCAAAGTCAAGTCCTGCACTTATAAAATCTCCCTGATCTGTCCAATTGTCTCAGTAAGAAAAGTCGATCTATAATAAATGATTTTCTTATGTTCTCTCTCTCTCTCTCTCTCTCTCTCTCTCTCTCTCTCTCTCTCTCCCCCCCCCCCACACACACACACACACACATCAGATGGTGAGGCTTTGTTCTTCTTGTCAAATACACTGGCTTTATCTTTTTCCTAAATAAGGGGATAGGCACCCCTCAGATGACGCTGTTAAATATGTGTTTGCTATGTGACATTAGTCCATATGTATATGCCATACAACATTCTTTCATGTGTTTCTGTGTAATGTAATTTCAACTGCTGGAGTTTTGTCTACTCATCCTCACCTAGAGCCAATGGAGACACCTCAGTGAAAGTCCTAGTGAAATCACTCTAAGCTAATCAAAGAACAAAGCACAGTGAATTTGTGAATAGGGAGTTATGCATACTATAGAGGTTAGAGAAGCCAATTCTTACAAACACCCCAGGGAATTCATCCACTGGCAAACACTAGTCCATAATCCAGAGTTGACTTACACTTAACCCACCACAACCCTGAAGCCAGCAGAGACCTTGAGCCAGAGTATTTGTCCAAAGAGAGTCAGAGTAACGCGTTGAAATAGAGAAGTCCTCACATTCTTCTTGACACAAATATCACATGTCCATTGTTTAACCTAGCTAACTTCTGTGAATCTAAATTTGAAAAACGGAGGCTAAGAGGAAAAACTCCTATTCCTTGAGTGTCTGTATTTTGGAAACATAAATCAGCAACACAAGTGTAAGAGCTGAGTATCTAATCAACATCTACAAAGCACCTTTAGTCTCCTATCCAGACCTTTGGTGTCCTTGAACAACTACCATGCATTTTTGAAAACCTAAGTTGGATATCAATGAACTTGACACACTGGCAACCCCTGACCAGTCTGAATTCCACCATGAAAGGACAGTGAGAAGAACCCATGGTCCTTAAAATGGTTTAGAGACAAGGATTCAGGCCCTGTAATTTCTAACTCCTTTGGTCAGTTCATTTATGTTATATATTCAGTTCCCTCACAAATACATTGTCCCTTTGTCTTTTGGGGTAAAGTCACCTGCAATTCCCAAACCTAGATTACTCTACCTCCATGGACTTCTTTATATCTAAATATTTTGTCCAAATGCAATGGGTCACATAGGTCCTTTTTGCTCATCTTCTAGACTTCTCATGGTTGTAAGTGGTGCTCCCATTCTTTCTCTGACTCTGTGCACCTCAGCCTCCTGCCTAACCCCTCTCCTTCATCCAGGAAAACGTACAGAATACAAGTGTCTGTCTCAGCATCGGAGTATCAAACTAACGCTTTACATGAGGGACCTTCCATAGCTTCAGGTCAGAAAGCGGATAGGACTTCAGTGGCATGAGGGTTTTGTGCTTTCATGCTTTTATCCCTCCTTAGCCATTGCCTAAATTTTCAAGCTTTCAGGTGGGAATGAAAGGGGATCGTTTTCAAAAGACATACTGACATCGGAGTAAATCAAAATATTTAGACCTTTCTGCTTCACAATGATGGCCGGGGCTGAGGCAGGTGCAAGGGAGAGCAATTATCTTCCCTCGCAACCTCCCTGACAGTCGTGAAATTTGTTGATTCTTTTGTATGACAAGCTACAAAGAGGAGAGCCGTCCTGAATATTTGCCCCCTGCGAAAGTGCAGTGCGGAGCCTGGAAATGAAACTCTGGCAGAAGCGCGGCCCGGTATCTCGCACATTAATCCAACAGAGCGGTTTCATTGTTGTGCCTCGCTCTCCGCTGTTCTCACAGAAACTCAAAGAGCAGGCTGCTGCAAAGCTACAGCCGTCCTGCCAACTTGACAAGAGTCAATTCATTTCGGTTACAAGGCAGCAGGGACCATCTTCCTCACAAGCCAAAGGTGGGGGAGCTCATTGCAGAGTCTGGGCCAGAGCGGACCCTAGGCCAGAGCCGTTCCCAGTGCGGTTGTTTACCTCCCTGTGTGTTTATGCAAACACAGGTGGGCTCAACTTGTGCAATTAGCCTGGAAAAAAGGAATAAAATCAAATCACCCCTTAGCTATTGCTTAAATTTTCAGCTGATTGCAGAATCTCTTTTAGCCCTTCGTCAACAGCTATCCCTCCCTCCTTCCTTCCTTATTCATTCTTCCCACCTTCTTGACCTCCTTCCTTCCCTTTTCTCCTGCCCCTAAGATATCTGTTCTAAGCTGAATATAAAAGGTACAAAGCACTCAATCCAAGGGATTCCTGGATGACATCACCAAAGCCTCCAGGCTGAAAGAAGCTCTAGAAATTGGATAGCCAACCCCACACTTCCAAATGCTTCCCAGAATAGCACACGGCCTCTCATATTCTAATGATGTAGAATACCGAAGAGCAAAACGTATGTCCAAAGTCTCTCTTTTTGAAGAAAGAATACGGAGGGGTTCATAGCCTCCCCTCAATGCTCTCAACCTGGAATGATTTAAATGAAGCCCTCTGACCAGTCTGCAGAAAAAGCATCTGGTAGAGTTTCTGGCCCATAAATTTTCCGCTCCTCACACAGTGGCTGGAGAATTAAGTAGCCCACCAGCAGAGGTAAAATTTATGAACCGCCTTAAGCTCACCCAAGTACTACCAGAGAGAAGGGAAGTGATTCACCGAAGAGCATACCTAGTCTCAAAACTCTCCCCGGGGCTGGGGATTGTTCTGGTTAAAGGGACACGGGTCCCCTTTGGGAACTGAGCCAAGAAGATGGAGTTATCACCTAGGGAGCCTGAGTGTAAATTTGCAACCACAAAAATGAGTGCCTCACTGCTCGTGTACAAAAGTGCTGCGCGTTATACTGTTTACCCTAATGACCTTCACTCTGAAGGACTGTTGAGTCTGCCAGTGCAAACTCTGTCTTCATCCAAAAAGGCGGCAAAATCCTGGTGTGGAGTAAGAACTGGAATTCATTCTCCTGTGAAAAGTGACTGAATTTACAACAGCCTTTAAAATAAACCCACAGAAGAAACGAAATTTTAAATAGGCATATGTTTGCCTCGAAGCAAAATAAAGCATCTGAGCTTTCCTTTGCTCTGTGCCTAATTCAGATTTTGTTTGGCAATCCGCAGATCCCAGGGAGGCGACTCCCGGGGACTCTGATGGGCTAGGAAAGAAGCTCTGAGAGTAATGATCCAGTTTCTCGGCTGGCAAATATTTTCTGACTCTGGACAGCTCTCCTCCCATTCAGCTCCTTCTGCTCACTGAAACAGCACCGTGATCAGTTCCAGATCTGGCGTTTTGGTCCAAGGAGGTGGCAGCCACACTATTGCTCCAAGGCAGCTGCCATCTCTTGAGTTTCCTTGGCAAGGGGCAGCCAACACAAGGTGCCGGATGGCTTTCCGAGCGGTTGTCACCGCTTTATTCAGTGCGCAACCCACAGAGCGGATGCATGCGGAGTCCCTTTAGAAGGAGGCTTGTCAAATAAACCCCATGTGTCTTTGGCTCTTGGAAGAGAGCTGATTGATTTTGAAACTGTCTGCTTGCTCCCCGCCCCCGTTGGGTTCCTGGCTCTGAGATATCTCCCCAGGGAACTGCCTGCCGTGGAAATTCCTAGAAATATTCCTATCATATGCATCCTATTTGGCAGAATATGGAGTGTTGATAGTGGCTTCTCTTTTCCCGGGAATCTCTCATTGTTTATAAGTGCTCTCCCCTCCCCTAGCCCTGCTACACACACACAAATGCACACACAGACAAATACACACACTCCTTCAGGAACAGTTACAGTATCTTTCCTAGGCAGTCACACTCATGAAGCTTTGCTTAGTGACACGAATGCAGTAACAGTATGCAGTGCCAGGCAGGACATATTTTTAAAAAAGATTCCATCCTAAAGAAGAGTACTTTGGAAGGTAAAAATAGAGACATCAAAAAAATCAAAAATATTTTCTAAAAATGAATTATTATTCCAGATACAATTTTTACAGATATTTTCACATGTGTTCGTGTATGTACATAAAAAATATCATTTGCTTTCACTTGAGATACATATGTAATTATGTGGAGAAAATATTACTCGCCAAAATACTTTTTAGAAACGCCTTTCAACATGAACAAATAGAAAACCTGACAAAGTATTTGAGGCAAGTGTTTCCATACAAAGACACGCAGTACAGAACCGCGATCCTTGAGAGGAGGAGCACACACATTCGGGGGCCCCCGATGCTCCAGGCTTTCTTCCTTGGGTGTGTGTGTGCTGTTATGGAACCATGAAGCCAAACAAGGGTTAAAGCCTCACTAATCTTAAGAGGCAGAGTTTGAAGCTCTGAGCTTCAGGTGGGGTAGCTGGAACCTTTAGGGCAGAGTGTTGAAAGAAGGACATTCCATTCTTAGAGATGGGTAGCCAAAGACTCTGCATGGATGCTGCCTTTTAACTGCTGACTGTTAAAAGGCAGAAAGGACCTATTAAAAATCAGCTATTGCATGACTGAGAGGTAAAATGACACGCCAGAAAGGGCACTGAGCTTGGAGGTGGTGTTGGGCAGGGGGAGTGAAGAGACAGTTCTAAAACCTTAAGGGATTTAGTAGAGACATCAGAATGGCCATGCCTGGAAAAAACTAAAGAGCCTGATCTAAGACTAAGGCAGCGGTTCTCAACCTGTGGGTCTCGACTTCTTTGGGGGTCGATTGACCTTGTCACAGGGGTAGCCTAAGACCATCACAAAACACAGATATTTACATTACGATTCATAGCAGTAGCAAAATTACGGTTAGGAAGTAGCAACGAAAATAATTTTATGGTTGGGGGTCACCACAACATGGGGAACTGTATTAAAGGGTACAAATTAGGAACTAAGGGTAAAAATCAGGTAGATCCTGTGCAGCAAAAATTAAACTTAGTGAGCAAGAATTACTACTAATTTTACTGCCTACTAAGATAAAATTATAACCCTTAGATAGAAGTCAATAGAATCACCAGTCTTCACATCATATCATTTACAATGTCCACTTTCAATGTAAAATTAACACACATGCCAAGAAACAGGGGAATAACACCCCACAAAGGAGTAAGTAAGGAAATAGAAACAACAAATTAGCCAAATGTTAAAATTAATAGCCAAGAACCATAAAAACAGCTATTAAAAATATTTTCAAAGACATAAAGAAAAACATGGTCATGATAATTATTATTTATAATAATAAAAATAGAAAATTTTGATAGAGAAAGTATAAACAAGGGAAAATTCTATGACCAAAATTAAAATTTGTAAAATAAAAGATCATGTATGTTCTTAATAGCAGATTGAAGACAGAAAAATTTAAAGGCACATCAATAGCAATAATCCACTCTGACATTTATAAAACACCACATTCAACAACTGAACAAGTCACATTCATTTTTTTTTCATTGTTCATAGTATTACAGAAGTCTCTCATCCTAACTCCTTTACCCTCATCCACCCAGCCCCTGCCCAATCTCAGGTCTTTATCACACTATTGTCTGTGTCCATGGGCTATGTATGTATTAGTATGCATATGTGTACTTTGGTTAATGTCTTCCTGTCCCACCTCCGTCCTCTGTGAGCTTTTTCAGTATGTTCCATGCATCCATGCCTCTAGACCTATTTATTTCATTAGTTTATTTTGTTCATTAATTCCACATATAAGTGAGATTATGTAATATTTGTATCTTGGACTGGTTTACACTTAGCATAATAATCTCCAGGTCTATCCATGCTGCTGCAAAAGGTAAGAATCTCTTTCTCTCTCTCTCTCTCTCTCTCTCTCTCTCTCTCTTTCTCTTGCTCGTTTATAGCTGCATAGTATCCCATGGTATAAATGTACCACAGCTTTTTTATCTGCTCACCTGTGGTGTCTCCAGATCTCTCTATTTTGTAAATAATGCCTGTATGAACATAGAAGTGCATATATGTACTTTTTCTGATTAATGTTTCAGGCTTCTTGGGATATATCCCCAGATATGTGATCTCTGAGTCAAAAGGCAGTTCCATTTTTAATTTTTGAGGAAACTCCATACTGTTTTCCACAGTGGCTACACCAGTCTGCATTCCCATCGGCAGTGCACTAGGGTTCCCTTTTCTTCTCATCCTCTCCAGCACTTGTTGTTTGTTTATTTATTGATGGTAGCCATTCTGGCAGGTGTGAAGTGATACCTCATTGTAGTTTTAATTTACATGTCTCTGATGATTAATGATGAGCATTTTTTCATGTCTTTTGGCCATCTGTGTGTCCTCTTTGGAGAAATATCTATTCAGGTCCTTTGCCCATTTTTTAATTGGATTGTTTGTTTTCCTGGTGTTGAGGAGTATACATTCTTTATATATTTTGGACATTAACCCCTTATCAGATGTGAAATTGGTGAATATGTTCTCACATATAGTGGATTCACTTTTTATTTGGTTGATGGTTTCTTTTGCTGTGCAGAAGCTTTTAGTTTGATGTAGTCCCATTTTATTTTTTTTCTTTGTTTCTTTTGCCATAGGAAATGTATCGACAAAAATACTTTCTAAGTATAAATGAAACATATACTTGCTCACAAAATACATCTCAATAAATTTCAAAATGAAATCCTGCAGAGTATGTTTACAAACTAGAGTGATGTTAATTTAGAAATCAAGATCACTAAGCTATTTAGAAAATCCCACATACATTTTTTAAAAATATATTTTATTGATTTTTTTACAGAGAGGAAGGGAGAGGAATAGAGAGCTAGAAACATCGATGAGAGAGAAACATCGATCATCTGCCTCCTGCACACCCCCTACTCGGAATGTGCCCGCAACCAAGGTACATGCCCTTGACCGGAATTGAACTTGGGACCCTTTAGTCTGCAGGTCGATACTCTATCCACTGAGCCAAACCGGTTTTGGCCCACATACATTTTTTAGGCAATTGATACACTTCTATAATAGCCTATGGATTAGTGATAGCTATAATGATGAAAAATATTTCAACCAAAATGATATTGAAAATATGACATGTAAAATGGATGAAATGCAAATAAAACAATGCTTAGATAGTAAATTAAAGCTTATAGGCAAAATATTATATTAGAAACAAAGTAAGGTTTAAAGCTGTCCCATAGTGAGGTAATAGTAGTCACCTAATTCTAAATTCTTCACTCTTTCTTCAACAAACTAAGTGAAAAAGAACAACAAATAAGACACAAATCCACAACTTAGACATAAGTTAAAGATGGAACACTTTAGCTTAAAATTAACTGTAAGTAAAATAAATGTAACACAGATTCCAACAGAGCTCTTATTGAAAATGGTGGGTACAGAAAAAAGGCATAGGAAATAAGAAAGTTCTTTTACAGGAAAGGACACTGGTTTGTCATGAGCGTGACTATAGTAGGTTCACAGGACTGAGCAATGGCAGTATTTGAAAAGCAATGTTACTGGGAAAGAAGAATAAAAGAAAATTGAGTCTGCCTTTAGCAAATAAGAGATAAACATTAAATTAAAGAAATAAATTAAATAGGAGACAAAGCAAGAAGGTAAAATTTAGGATCCTACAAGATCAAAGAAAATCTAAATAGTTGAAGACTATAACACCTTTCTCAACTACCAAAGAAGCCATTTATGAATCAAACTTAATTTTGCTACAACAAAGAACTTCAAAACCTTAACCTTGCTCACAGAAATGACTAGAAACAAAAAAAATGTCAATCATTCAGCAGATAAAAATGTTCCCTCCAAATAATCAAGAAAAAAAAGAAAACTGTATTATAACACCTCAAACTAGATTACAGAATTTTAAACAAGTGTTTTATTATGTTAAAAACTTGAATAAAAAATTTAAAATTAAAGGGAGAAATAAAGGATAAAAAACAAGAAGAGCCTGGCCAGCATGACTCAATAGTTGAGCATTGACCTATGAACCAGGAGGTTGCAGTTCAATTCCTGGTTGCGGCATCTGCCTGGGTTGTGGTCTCAATTCCTGGAGGGGGGCATGCAGCTGATCAATGATTCTCTCTCATCATTGATGTTTCTATCTCTCTCTCCCTCTCCCTTCCTCTCTGAAATCAATAAAAATATATTAAAAAAAAATAAAGGAAATAAGTATTGGTTGAGCTTAGGAAAAAATAAAATCCTACCTAATAAAAGAGTAATATGCAAATCAACCATACCTCTGCTACACCCACCAGCCATGCCCACCAGTTACTCCCACCAGTCAATCAGAGCGAGTATGCAAATTAACCCAACCCAGATGGCTACATCCACAGAGAGAGCATGAGGGAGGCTTGGGTTGCCCCTAGTGATAGAGGAAGACAAGCAACCAGGCCTCCACTTAAGGCAACAGAGTTTCAATGGCTATGCAGCAGAAGGCTTATCTCTGCTCCAGGCTACAAAGATTCAATTGTAGAAGATAAATAAATCCCTGATACCAGGGCCTCTACAGGGATTGCTAGGGGGTGTGGCCGGCCTGCAAACCACCACAGGCCTCTCACCTAGGCCACCCCACACCCCAAGGGAATACCCACCCTGATCCAGGACACCCTTCAGGGCAAACCAGCTGCCCCCCACCTATGCACCAGGCCTCTATCCTATCTAATAAAAGAGTAATATGCAGATTGACCATCACTCCAATACACAAGATGACTGCCCCCATGTGGTCAGAAGATCTTGCCCCCATGTGGACACAAGATGGCCTGGAGGGGAGGACAGGTGGGCGGGACCAGGCCTGCAAGGGAGGGCAGTTGGGTAATCAAGCCTGCAGGGGAGGGCAGTTATCAGTGACCTGGCTGGCAGAGGAGGGAAGTTGGGGGTTACCAAGCCTGCAGGGAAGAACAATTGGGGGGGGGGGCGGGGACTCAGGCCTCCAGGGGAGGGCAGTTAGGGGTGACCAGGTCCACAGTGTAGGGCAGTTTGGGGCAAACAGGATGGCAGGATAGCAGTTAGGCATTAATCAGCCTAGCAGGGTAGTGGTTAGGGGTTGATCAGGCTGGCAGGCAGAAGCAGTTAGGGGCAATCAGGAATGCAGGCAGGTGAGCAGTTGGAAGCCAGTAGTCCTGGATTGTGAGAGGGATATCCAAGTGCCTGTTTAGGCCAGATCCAAGTAGGATCTGGGCAGTCAGACATCCCTAAAGGGGTCCCAGATTGGAGAGGGAGCAGGCTGGGCTGAAGGACACTTCCACCCCTGTCCCCCATGCACAAATTTCATGCACCAGGCCTCTAGTAAAATATAAAATGAAGTTAGAAATAAAGATTAAATTATAAGAAGACAAAGAGAATATATTTGAATAAAAATATTTTGTTATTGTTTAATATTTTATTTGAAATAATATTCATCTCACCAAAAAAGTTGTAAAACTGGGGCTCATTTTACTCTGCAAAATTTCTTTCATATCCTTTTCCAATTTCCCCTGTTCACATATTTCATAATCATAGTAAATTTATTAAAACCATGAAATTAGCACTGCTATAATATTATTAGCCAACCTGAAGACCTCATTTGAATTTTCCCAGTTGTCCCACTAATGACTATTTCTGGTCCAAGTGCATTCTAGTACCTCACATTGCATTTAGTTGTCCTACTTCCTTACTCTTCCATTTGTTGAAATTCCCCAGGCTTTCTCTGCTTTTCATGACTTCAAAAATTAAAAAGCAAGAATAACAAAAAACTTGATCAGTAATTTTGTAGAATCTCCTTCTATTTATGTTTGCTAATGACTTCTTCTGAGTAAAAGTGGACCTGCATTTTTGCAGAATACCACACATGTGATGTGTATCCTTTTTAGTGCATTGCATCAGGAGGCACATGATGATGATGTAACCAATTAATGATGAGGTTATCTCTGATCATTTAATTGTGGTTTCCTCCAGGTTTCTCCATTGTGAACTTGCTATTTCCCCCTTTGTAATGAACACATATCTTCTGGGAAGATTATTTAAGACTGTGTAAATATTCTGTTGCTTTTGTCAGCTAATTTTAGCATCCATTGCAATTTCAAAAACAATTTTCATAGTGGTGTTAGTCAAAGCACATTTTCTATTTCCATAATTTATTTTACATTTATTAATGAGACTTCTGCAATGGAAATATTTATGTTATCTCTCATTTGCTTATATATTGAAATCTTTATTTACATATTTATTAAACATAGATTTTGACTTACTGTATGATGTATGATATAGTACTCTTATTAAATTCTATATTACTCAAATTGTTCCAGAACTGACCATTGGGAGTTCCTTCAAATTGGTTTCTGTATCCTTTAGCATGTCATAATACACTTTTGAGAATCTCCTTATTTCTGGGCATCATAGTAATTGTAGGTGCTTCTTATACTTGCCCTGCTTAAGCCCAGGCATCAACAATATGTCCTAGCACACCAGTTCCCTTTCTTAAGGAATGGCATTTAGAAATCCAACCCATTGTCAGCACTGACAAGCCATTGCTCATTGGGCTCTCAGCAGGCAGAGCCAGGAAATACATGCATGTAAACATGCACTCCTACATCCATGTCTATATCCACCCATCTGAATGCACAGTAAATATCACTGACCTGTTAAAAGTATCAATCCATTCATCCGGCTATTCAGATCATTCCCAGAGTGAAGAGAATTTTGAACTATGTACTGCATTAAGGCCGTATCTATATAATAAAGAAGTAATGGGCAAATTAACCCTCAAGGCCTCACAAGATGGCTGCCTAGAAGGCAGAGATTTTGATGCTGACTGGCAGAGAAAGCGACCAATCAGAACTAAATCTGGGTGAACTATGAAGGCAGAACCTAAGATGGGGGCTGAGGAAGGGTTTTAAAGGCAACAGCTCTTTGGTGTAAAGTGTAAGCAAGCAGTTAAATTTTTTAATGACTGGTTTGGCAGCATAGTGCATATAGCTGGCTATCAGTCCAGATATAGAAATTATGTATTTTTGTCTGCCAAGAGCATCTCCTCCTGCTGAAAAAGGCTCTCAACTTCCCTTTTAAGCAATCTTATTCTACATAATCTATCTATAGTCCTCAAAGAGTAATATGCTAATTAGACCGGGTCTACCAGCTATTTTCCGGATATCTGACTTCCTTCTGGACAAAGCCATGGTGGTGGAGGCCAAGGCAGAGTCAGCTAGGGGCAATCAGGCCAGCATGGGAGGGCATTTTGGAGTGAGATCAGGCCGGTAGGGGAGGGCAGTTAGGGGAGATCAGGCAGGCAAGCAGAGGCAGTTAGAAGCGATCAGGCAGGCAAGCAGGTGAACAGTTAGGAGCCAGTGGTCCCAGATTGCTAGAAGGATATCCCTGATTGGAAAGGGTGCAGGCTGGGCTGAGGGAACTCCCCCCTCCCCCTGGGGGGCATGAATTTTGTGCAGTGGGCCACTAGTTAGTGATAAATGAGATAATTTAAAGTTCAGCACTTTCCATCTTTAAGCCACCATCCTATTTGGCACCTAAATCTATCTGATTTTTATTCCTAATTTATTTCTACTTCTCTCAAGAAAACAGAGGAGCTTTTTTGCCTGAACGTCTAACATATGGAACCTTTGCTCAAAAGGAGGTGGAACTAGACATTCATAACTGGTTACATTTCCATGTGGTCAATTTCTTCCCTTATAACTGTCCTTATTTTCTGACCTCACATCCTTCTCCCCAAACAACTGCCAACAGACTTCTGCTTTCAGCCTCAGCAAAATTAAGTGAAGGCCATCGACTTGCAATCATGAGAACGTTTCAGTCCTTCTCGGCAGCATTTGCTGACTTTATTACGCTCTCCTTCAGGGCTCTCGCATAGATGCTGGGCAAAGCCAGTGTTACCTACTCCGACCCACCCTTCTTATTGCTATCTATCACCCTGCACCTCAACTCCATAATATGAGAACAAGTTTTTCTTCAAGATTTCCTGTCTTTACAAACTGAAACCAGTTTGGCATTTCAAAATTGAGAAGCATCTTGAATTGTAGAAGTTCCCTTTTCAAACCTACTCTGTTTCCAAATCTCAATAATTTTATTTCTTGTTTCAAATTCATCTTCTCTTCTGCATCTGCAGGGACTACCACCTTGAGGCAGACCTTCATCACCTCTTCCCTGGACCAGTCTCCTCAATGATCTCACTACTGTTTCTTTCCCTCTATCTTCTGTCCTTCACTCCACCATCAGTGTGTCTTTTATACCTCATATATCTGACCATTTCCCTCTTCTGCTCAAAATGTTTCCTTGGCATCTTTTTGTCTTTGTTTATATCTGAACTCTTCTGCATGTTTCACGGTAACTTTAAAACCTGCTAAGTTTCTGCTTAGTCATTTTACTTGTCTTCAAATCTCTCTGCTGTTGCTGATGTTCACTCTGTGAATTTGTTTTCTAACCACTCTCATTATTTCTTTTATAACCAAATACATTATTTTCACTTTGGGGCATTTTTCTCTTTTATTTGCACCAATTACTTGCTCACCATGAATCTACACTCACATATTTTATCCTAAATCTGCATTTGATGACCTTTGTATATTCTGAACCCCTAAAAGTAATAGAAATCAAGTAGGAGATTTCTGCCATGAAGGAGAATCGCCCTCTCAACAAATAAGGAAACAAAAACAGCAAGTGGTTCTCAGAGCTTTGATATGGTTGCCAAAGAGAGATTATGGGAGGATGTTAAAGTCTGAGGGGAGAATCAAGTTGATTACGGAAAAAGTTGATACTATTTCTCTAATGTGTTATTTGTTTGAAATTCTGAACAACCTTAAATGAAGTCATGAGAGAACCTTGAAGACAGGGACCTCAATCAGCATCGGCTCTATCTGTCCCTTAGGCTTTGCAGCAAAACTTCGTCATGACCCTCCTTCATGTCCAGCGGGTCAGCACCGTCCTCTCTATTATCAATGACCAGCACCTCGATGCTTCATGGCATAGCACCAAGCATCCCTGCATTAGTGGTCATTTCCATATCCTTAGGCTATCCCATGATTTTGTAGTCTTTCCTTGAATGTATTTCCTCAGAGAGAGCCTGGTTAAAATAAAATTTAAGGCAGTTTAATCAAGATTAAAGCAAACTTCAAATACAGTGGTACCCCGAGATACGAGTGCCCTAACATACGAGATTTTTGAGATACGAGCCATTGAGCGAGCGGTTTTTGCTTTGAAATACGAGCAACGTTTGAGATAGGAGTAATCGCATGGATCGGCCGGCTGCACACGACCCACCTGTTTACCAAGACTCGAGCGTCTCATAGTTTCTCAAGGTTATGGAACAAATTAAACTCGTATCTCGAGGTACCACTGTATTATGATAAAAGTATGGACTGGGGAGTGGGGAGAAGTGCTATACCACGTAGCCAATCTTAGTTTGGTCTGGAAATACATAGAAAGCCATTTTACAACAGGGTCTGTGGCATATAAACAGCCTTCTCCGTGACTCCTGTTGCCCGTTCTCCAAAGAGCTCCGGTCGTCATCCCTGAGGGCCAGTTTCACATGTGGGGAATTTGGCACCAGTGAAAGGAGGCAGTCCGCACGCTCTGGGCTGTGGGGGGAAGCAGGAAGCATCGAGCACTGCAGTTGGGACAGAAACAGTAACCTGGGGAGTTAAAACTGCCCCACACGCTTTCCTGCACACATAATTTGGCCAGGTCCAAGGAGACAGCTGTGCTGCTAAAAGAGTGAGTTCGTGCCGTTGTGGTGCTTTTAATTGAAGAAGGCATCATATTAGGCCAGACCAGGGTCTCACCATAATTAGAAGACAATTTAATGGCCAACAGTCACGGCCAGGGATGGTGGGAATCCAGCTACGTGGCATTTCCCTCACTATAGTCCATAATGGATTAATTAAAATTGTATAAGGACAAAAAGATGCCCAAGGTAAACATAAAACCACATGCAACTGTACTGAACGGCATTCAGAGCACTATAGCTCAGGGCTTGCTACATACGCTTGGAACTAAAAATGTTAAAATGAAGGCTGCAGGGAGCTCTCGCAGCTCTGCTACTCAGCCTCTGCCTCAAAGGGGTAGAGCTTTACAGCCTGATCGCTTTCAGCTCCTACAGGAAGAGGCTGCAGAATAAATTTCTTCTTTTCAGTGCTCATCTCAAAAATGGGCTTTTTCTCTCCCCACACTTCCTGCCACCTCATTTCATGGGTTGGTTCCACCTCAAGAGATAGCTGAGTTTTCATGTTGCCTGCCCACGAAAGTTGATGGTGTGCAGATACTTTTTCAGAAGAAAACACAACCATTGTTTGCAAGCATCTCATTGAATATCAGATGCAGCAAAAACCATGTGATAGAAAGAGTGTGGACTGGAAGTTAGATAGCCTTGGGACTTTTTTCAAACTGCCACTTACCAGCCTATATCATGGATGATACATGTTCTGTTAAAATGATGCTAGGCATACCCACTGTGTAGGATTGTTAGGAGTAATAAAGGAAACCACATGATCTAAAAAATTTAACACTAAAACATTTAACCCACTGTCTCATAGCGACTACAAGTTGAGTAAATGTCAACTTTCTTTCCGCTCAGTTTTTCTTGGAAGGTAGTGAAAAGTCGTAATATGGTGTCCATACTGAAGTCAAAACATAATGTAAACCCATTCTCTTAGCATACCCTCAACTGTATCTGTGACAATTGCCCTCAATGAGCTCCACTGAATAAGATTAGTAGCTTCTCCTTGTTGTTGCTACTGAACCAAGAGAAAGGAGAGGGTAAAGGACATGATGTGTCTGGAAAGCAAAGACAGTGAATGGATTAGCACCCTTGATCATTAATTTTTCAGTGGGTGGTAGATTAATATCAGGTTCACTTCTACTCTGTAGCGATTTGAATGGCCGCGTCTGGAAGTCTGGGACACTTGCCCCACTAATGGCACTCAAAGAGGCCAAATGGCTCTTGGAACGTGTTGTAAAATACAACGCATGTAGATGAAACTTAATCTATAATCTACATGTGGACCTCTCAGGTTTCTTGAGACATGGAAAAGCGGTGCTTCTGTATCTCGGATCAAGCAGTAAGTGGAAACATGTTCTGAGGAAAGAGAACCGGAAAGCACTCTCTTTGGCTACAGTAGTCCTCCCCTTATCTATGGGAGGTATGTACCACAATCACCAGGGAATGCCTGAAACTAAATAATACTGAACCGTAGATACACTACATTTTCTCCTATACATACATACATACACACTTATGATAACATTTAATTTATAAATTAGGCAATATCATGGCTAGAAGATTTGTTTACTGTAGATCTTAGCAACATCAGCATATTATTTTTTTTTATTTCCTTATTGAGAGTTTTACCTTTTCATTTAAATGAAGAACTTTCCAATTTCTACTTGCCATATATGAATTGCCAGAATCACCATTCTTTTGTTTGGGGCGCATTATGAAGTAAAATAAGGGTGACTTGACACAGCACTGTGATAACTCAACCGTTAATTTGATAACCAAGATTGCTGTTAAATGATGTTATGGCAGGCAGTGTATACAGGATGGATTAGCTGGACAAAAGAATGATTTATGTCCCTGAGCAAGATTGAGCATAATTTCATCACGCTACTCAGAGTGGCATACAGTTTAAAACTTATGAATTATTTCTGAAATTTTTCATTTAATATTTTTGGTCTGCAGTTGAGTGTAGGTAACAAAAACATGAAAAGCAAAACTGCAAATAAGGGGGGATACTGTATTTGGGTGTCGGTATGTGAGGCAAAGACTAGAGGATACAGCTCAAGTTTGACTTTGACGTACAAAGCTGTATAAGTTCTCTATAGTGAAGAGAGTTCAAGTCACCGATATCTCCAATTCAGGTGCCTCCACCAACTAGGTAAAGATCCTTTTCTGGCTTCCAACTGCCTTAGTCAGCAGTAGGAACCATAAAGATGAAGATTCTTTCAAAGGTATGTCTTCATTCATGCTCTTAGTGGGTCTGGTTCTGCCTCTTTGCATAATCAGAATGGGTGTCACCTTACATGAACACTTGACAAAATGTGAAAGGCTAAAACTTTGGAGCAAGAAATTTGAACCTTGTGCGTTTTCCATTTGGATTACTGGGATTTGTCTCCAGAGGGACCTTGTTAAATTGAAATATAATATCTAGACATTATATTTTTAATATAGACTTTTTTTAGCTAAGAGAACACATCTTGAACAAAATGATTGTATTGAAATTTAACCAATTTGGAGCAGACTAGAACATTCCAATGTGCTGTGATTGGGCCTATTTCCTTAGGAAAAGTCAAAGTCAAGTCATCTCACTGATTTATATTAGATTGACTTCCTGTTATGACAGATAGGTGCTATTTTATTTATTTGTTTACCTGAAAGATCAATTGTTATCTGAAAAGAAGGTAGAAAGACCAAGATGATTCAGATCTATGTAGCAGGTATTGATAACAGGTCACACTAGCAATCTGATAAGGTACCAGAACACTCTTCTCTTTCATTTTATGAGCACATATATATTTTTCAACAATAAAACCTGAAATAAAATTGAAATTCACATGGCAGGTTTTAAGCATTGAGTCAGCATTCTTCAAAAGTTGTGTGTGCTAATTAAAATAAATTGTCCTAAAGCAATAGATAAGAAGTTCCAATGAGAAAATTGGAGTGAAATATATACGAGCACTGAATAATTTTAGAATCCAAGACCTTCCAGAAGTGAGTATTCAGAATATTATTTCCTAAGTCAGGATGCAAGTTTTAAGAAACCAGAGACACCATGCATATTCTAGTCTGGAATATTCCTAGGGTGGGAAAGGAAAGATGGGGCATCTAGGTGCAGGAGGAGGAATAGAAAAGAGATGATGAAAAGGCATAGAAAACACACTTTAACTTTTTTCAATTTTTAAAATTATATTTTATTGATTTTACTGGGAGGAAGGGAGGTGGATAGAGAGTTAGAAACATTGATAAGAGAGAAACATCCATCAGCGGCCTCTCGCATGCCCCCTACTAGGGATGTGCCCGCAACCAAGATACGTGGCCTTGACCTGAATCGAACCTGGGACCCCTCAGTTCACAGGCCAATGCTCTATCCACTGAGCCAAACTTGTTTCGGCCAGAGACAGCTTTTGATTACAGGTTTTTTAAGGGGTGTGATGGTTCCAGGGTGGTACTTGAATATTTTGTTTCCAGTGAGCTGTGCATGGCCCACTGCCCACTCCTATTCTGAGCTCTTAATGCCCCATCAGAGGCTCTCAAGCACATGCACAGCCCTTACTGTTCAGAGATGGAGGATAGCTCCCTTTAAAGCTGCTTTACATATTGTGTTTATACAGGTGGAAAGAGCAGTTAAAAATATGCACGCTTCATAATCCTTAAAATTCCTCCCTCTTTTTCCCTCCCATTGTGCTCTCTGTGTTGTGCAGTGACAACTTTCCATAGAAAATAACTAGGCTGTCCTTTTGGTGTTTTTATTCCACAATACCCTTAGGCACTAGTCCACCTTCTGGAAAAATAACCTAATAAAACCTCAGGAAGTTATTTAATTGAGGCAGAGCAAAAACAGTGAGATGGGGCCAAGGCTGAAATACCAGTGGGAGGTGCAAGGAGCTCAGAGAGGCAGTGGAAGACAAATAAACTGGCTCATTTAGAAGATGTAATGAGAGAAGAAAATCTCAAGACTGTGAGGGGAGCAAACATGATAGCAGAAAGTGAGGAAGAAGCATTATCAACACTGATACAGAAGGTTCCCCAACTGGCATTATACCTCTGATTCCAGACATCTGTTCTTCTTTCCTTCCAAAAAAAACGCCACCATAATTTATTATGTGTGATTTTTCTTATTCCAAGAAAAAGGGCTTCAGTAATTAGTCTCAGACCTATGCTAGAGAGTTTATTTTTTATTTTATTTTTTAAAGGCATAGACCCAATCTACTGAGACCAGAATCTCAGTATTTTCCATCCATGAAAATGCTGTCTGCTTGGTTACACTATCTGGTTTGTGGCACATTGACATTATCATGTGATGGAATTCATGTGCATCTACTGTGTGTCTAATCCATGATTCCTGTGTTTAAGGAACTCACAGTCTTGTTGTGAGTACTAGTAGAAATATAACTACAATAAAGAGATGGGTGCCCTAGTCAGTGTGACTAATTTGGTTGAAGCATTATCCTATAAACCTAAAGGCTGAGAGTTCAATGGCCATTCAGGGAACATGCCTTAGTTATGGTTACTATTTCCAGTCAGGGCACATAAGGGAGGCAACTGGTTGAAGTTTCTATATCACAACTATGTCTCTCTCTCTCTCTCTCTCTCTCTCTCTCTCTCTCTCTCTCTCTCTCTCTCTCATCAATAAACAGGCCCTCGGGTAAGGTTTGAAAATTAAAAGATGTTAATTGCTATACTGACTACATACACAAAGCAATATTGACAAAGAAGAGGGACCACATTCATTGGTTCTGCTTGCAAACGGGGAGGAGTTCACAAAATCCCTCCTGAACTGGGCTCCAACAGACACAAATAATTTTTCTGGGGAGAAAAAAGGCATTCCTGGGGACACAAATAGCATGAAAAACTAAGTGAGTGACTTAGAGAAATGACCAAGCATGGGATAGGATGTAAAAATGGTGGAATTGCTACGAAATGTGGCTTGAATGGTAGATTGAGCCAAGATAGTAAATAAACCCATGATCGCACGGTGTAACTATATGTCCTGTAGCAATGGGCTATCAATGAAGGGGAGGGAGCAGGAAGAGCATCTTTGGAATTCTGTGTTAGAAAACTCAGGGGGAGCAGGTAGAGGGAAAGGAGGGTGCTGCTAGAAGCAGGGAGAGCCACATAGGCAGCCAATTGTGCTTCAGAGAAGAGGCTGAACCCTGAAACAAGAGAGATGACCAAGATGCAGTTTGGATAAACCCCTGAAACTGTGTCTAATTCAATTTGGAAGTTTGAGGTCCTGTTGGAATACTCTACATCAAGGGGAAGAAAGATATGATCACACCGGAGAACACATAGAAGTATCTTAGAAAAGAGAGGAGAAACATAGGTGTGCCTCAGGTAAAAGAACATCTCATCCTGTGAGAAAGATGACCCACTCTCCTTGGGAATATGCAGGTTTAAGATCTTGGGCTCTTGAATCAAAATACATGGGTGGAGCCGAGACCGTTTTGACTCAGTGGATAGAGCGTCGGCCTGCGGACTGAAAGGTCCCAGGTTCGATTCCGGTCAGGGGCATGTACCTTGCTTGCAGGCACAACTCCAGTGGGGGCTGTGCAGGAGGCGGCTGATCGATAGCTCTCTGTCATCGATGTTTCTGACTTTCTGTCCATCTCCCTTCCTCTCTGTAAAAAAAAATCAATAAAAACATATTAAAAAAACACACACACAAAAAAAAACATGGGTTGATATCCATCCCCACAATTAATAACTGGGTGATTTGGAAAAGTTACATAATCTTTCTGTGCTTTACATTGCTCAACTGTATGTAAAGTGAGAATTACCTAGCACCTCTCATAAACAGACTGTTGTGAGGATTAAACAAGAAAATGCATGTAAAATGCTGAGAAGAGTGTCTGAAACATCATAAAGCTCAATAAGAATCAGTTGTTAGACGCAAAGGTAGACATCATCATTCTCAAAAAGACACATTTCAAATGATCTGTTTTGCTTGCTTTTTTATTTTAATGGGCACGGGATCCCAATTAAACATAGAAGCAACCTATTTGTTAAAGCTCTTTTTTTTCTTTATGTTGAAAAGGTTTATTCAATCAATGAGCAGGGAAGAGATCAATGCCCTGAGAAAACCGACCAGTGGGCATCATCTCTGTTTCCCAACCACAATACTCCCATGAGGACTTAGAGCGTCCCGATACCCAGGCACACAAAATCACATCAGCTTGCAATGCCTATTACAGCCAACGGCATTATCCCAAATTACAGAGAAACAAGGAGGGAGAAAAAAGGTAAAAAAGGGAAGGCAGAAGGAGTAAGTCTTTGTGAAAACTCCAATCAGCAGGGAGACCTTGGGAGACACTAAAAAGAAATTAACGTGAGAGCAGAATCTTGATGTACAGCTACCGCCTCGAAAACAGGATGCAATTAAGTTCTTCTAACAAGGCTCCGGTAGTCGGAGGGTAAGTGTAAAAAGACCAGCTTAATGAAATGTCATGGGGACACTGCTTATCACAATCATATGCCCTGGATGCCAAGTGGAGCTTTACCTGCTGGAGAAACAGTTACAGAGGAAAAGGAACAAAAGCTTGCCAGCTGTTCGGAAAGAGAACAGAAATGAGGAGCAGGGCCCTAGGGGAAGGTGGCAAATTAAAACAGCCTCTGTGTCGTATTATGTTTTCCCGACCACTGCGCTTTTCTCTTCTGGTTTTAAAATTGTACATCGCCCACCAGGCGGGGGACTCTTTTAGGGAAGTAAGATTGGACCTCCTCTGGATATTGTAAATTTGGAGACCGAGTTGGGAATACGATTTTATAGAGCCGGGGATGAGGTGCAGTTTGCATAGCTTCCCAATAACTACCTCCATCTTTTGCTTTATTTCTACTGAGTCCACAATTTTTTATTCCCTGGTGGCCAGTTAACTCACCTTAGGCTGCTGCTCATTCAGATCTCTTCTAGACTGAGAGAGGTCAGAGAGAAGTTTCCTCTGGATAACTAATCTCAAGTTACCCTCACTCAACCCCCTGGCGGCTGTCCAGCCCATTACATTACTTCATTTTCTTCATAGCATTTATTAACATTGTAAATAAAATATTACTTATTTTTTGCTGACAGATTATTTGTCCTGCCCTCTGGTACACATGAGGCCAAAAAATACGAAGCTCTGTTCTGCACACCACTGAATCCTCAGTCACCAGGTCAGTACCTACAGTGTAGCCCATGCTCAAGAGAGGTGTAGAATTTTTTTGACCTATAAATGTAAATGATTTCTATCCTACTCTCAGAGATTATTTATTACATGCCTTGTCCATTCTCAACATTTCTACCTGCCTTCATACTTTGTTTCCTTAAACTAAACTTTCTCTCCTTTCATGATGACCTGGGGGAGGGGGGAGGGGACCAGGCATATAGGGGGAAGGCAGTTGTGTGCGATCAGGCCAGCAGGGAGGGCTGTTAAAGGTGACTGGGCTGGCAGAGAGGATGGTTGAGGGAGTCCAAAACTGCAGGGGAGAGCAGTTGGTGAGGACCAGGCCTACAGGTGAGGGCAGTTGGGGGAACAGGCCTGCAGGGGAAGGCAATTGTGTGCAATTAGGCAAGCAGGGAGGGCAGTTCAGGGTTACTAGTTGCCACCCAATTCTTCCAATTGTCATCTTTACAATTTTAAATATTTTATTTATGTTCTGTATCCAATTTCCTTGGAAGCTACTTCAACCACAATTTAGTCTTCACTTCTTTTATAAAACATATCATCAAGGTAACTAGTAGCCCCTACGTTGCAGAATTCAACGGATGCTCCTCAATTCTCTTCTTTCTGGACCTTTCAACAGTATCTGATGCTTGGTAAGTCCCTCCTTTTTAAAATATCAAATGTATTAAGATGTAATTCACACAGTGTAAAATGCATTCAATTTAATTGCCCAGTCTGATAAATTTTGAAAAATGGATAATCCACATATGTAATATGTGCAGCCATCAACACAATCAAAATATAGAAAACCCAAAATGTTCCCTTGAACCCCATCTCAGTCAATTTTGGCCCATGCTCAGCTTCAGGTAATCATTTATCTATCTTCTGTCACTATGTATTAAATTTGTCTTTTATAGATTTTCATGAAAACGAAATCATATAGTATGTAGTTTTCTGCATCTGCTTGTGTTCACTAAGCACACTATTTTTAAAGATTTATTTATTATTCATTTGTTACTAAATAGAATTTTATTATCATTTAAAAAATGTATTCTGTTGGTGACTTTTTGACTGTCTTTTTTGGGGCCATTATGAATGAATAGAATGTACATGTTTACATATATGTTCAAACTTTCCTGTGGACAGTTTTCATGTGAATGATGGTTCTCATTATTATTGGGTACATACCTAGGAATTGAATTCTGGGTTATATGATGGGTGTAGGCTTAGTGTCATAGGGCACTGAAAAGCAATTTTCAAAGTGGTTGTACTATTTTATATTCTTACAAGAAATGTTATAGTTGCTCCACTTCCTCACCAATGCTTGATATTGTTAGTCTTTTAATGTTAGCCCTTCCGGTGGAAGTGTAGTAGTATCTCATTTAATTTTATTTTGCAATTCTTTAGTGAATAATGATGTTAAAGAACTTCTGCACCTTCTTTGGTGGCATATCTTTTTAAACATTATTCTCATTTTTTAAAATCAACTTGTACTTTTATTGTCTTATAAGAAACTTTTATCAGTTATGTGTCTTGAAAATGTTTCTTTTAAGGTTTCTTTAACTCTCTTCACAGAGCTTTTTGAAAATTAATCTTCATTAATTTTGGTGATATCCAATTTATTAATTTTTTTTATACTCAACTAGAGGCCTGGTGCATGAAATTCATGCATGGGGGTTGGGGTTCCTCAGCCAGGCCTGCACCTTCTCCAATCTGGGATCCCTTGGGTGTATGTCCAACTGCCAGTTTAGGCCTGATCCCTGTGGGACATCCTCTTGCAATCTGGGACTACTGGCTCCTAACCTCTCACCTGTCTGCCTGATTGCCCCTAACCATTCTGTCTGCCTTCCTGATTGCCCCTAATCTTTCTGCCTGCATGCCTGATTGCCCCTAACCACTCTGACTACCTGCCTGTTCTCCCCTAAACTGCCTCTACCTACCTGCCAGCACAATCACCCCTAACTGCCTCCCTATTGGCTTGATCACCCCTACCTTGCCCCTCTGCTGACCTGACCGCCCCTACCTTGGGCCCTGCCAGCCTGATCGCCTTACCTGCCTCTGCCTTGGCCCCAGCCTAAGCCACAATCTGGCCTCCCTCTGCCAGAGGCGATCTGGCCAATCAGGGGAAGGCGCTGTTCCCATCACCCCACCGCTGCTGCCACTGGTGGCTACCATAGCTAGCTGAGCCTCTGGCCTCTCAGCCTCGAGTGGCTGCCTGAGGTGTGGCTGCCTGAGCCTTGGGCTGTCCCTCACAGCAGCAGCCGCCATCGTGGCTGCCCTGAGCCTTGAGCAGCCAGTGTAGCTGTCCAGAAGGATGTCCTGGGAGATGTCCGCCCTAATTAGTATATTACCCTTTTATTCGTATAGATACTTTTCATGTTCAGTATAAGAACTCTTTGACTCAATTTCAAAATGACTTCCTCTTATACAGTGTTACCTTGAGATACGAGCTTAATTCGTTCCATAACCTTGAGGCGTGGGAAACTATGAGACGCTCGAGTCTCGGTAAACTGGTGAGTCATGTGCAGCTGGCCGTATCTCAACTGTTGCTCGTATTTCAAAGCAAAAATTATTTGCTTGATGGCTCGTATCTCAAAAATCTCATAAGTTAGGGCACTCGTATCCCGAGGTACCACTGTATTTCCTTACAATTTGTATAGACTTTCACTCTTACATTAAGAGTGATGCATTTTGATTTCTTTCTTATTTTTTTTTAAATACTTTTATTGATTTTGAAGAAAGAGGAAGGGGAAGAGAGAAACATCAATGTGAAAGAAAAACACTGATTGGCTGCCTCCTGCACAACCCTCACTGGGGATTGAGACCACAACCGGGGCGGCATGTATTCTGACCAGGAATGGAACCAGCTACCCTCTGGTGAATGGAATGACTGTCGACCAACTGAGCCACAGGGGCCAGGCTTTGATTTATTTCTGTGTGCTTAATTCAGTGCTAAGTAGTTTTTGTTTACGTTGTTGTTGTAATTACTGAGTTTGTTTTTGTTTCACCATTTAAATGATAGTTGAATTAGAAAGGGACAGCACTGCTTTACCACATCTTAACTGCTTTGACAACTAAAAGTAATTAAATTGCTTTTAGAAACATACTTGTTGCCTAATGCACTTCACAGATATTTTACTTCACTCTTTCAAATTTCATTTCTTAAAAAAAAATCATTAATTTTATCTTAGCGTTACGTGTAACTATCCATTCAACAGCTATGGAGATAAAAACCTGTTGCTTGCTTTCTACTCACAAACTGGAATTTCAAAACGCCCCTTCAAAAGAGAATATTCTTTGAGATTAGAAACAGAATGTCAGAATGAATTTTATTTTCCATATCTCCCTAGTTCATCCCGATGTACATATCTTTCCCTACAGTCTCATGACTTAATTCTTCAAACAGAATACGTTGCCCGGATGACAGCTTTCAGTCAACTATGGTTTTCATTTGAGGCTAACAAAGTATAACAATCTTCTTACACTGAATAATAAAGCTTGCCCTCTAAACGCTTTAGTATCTGACTTGTATACCATTGCTTATGTTGTCATGGATTCTTTTCAGAAAGCAACTGTTAATTATCTTTTGCCTATTGAACACTAAAAAATATATTGAAGTAATAAGATACTTTTTAAAACTTAAAAGAGGTCAATTCCTTAAAGTTTCTTAGTTGGACATCTCTCCAAAATTGTGAAGTTGGTCTTTGGGCCTCTCATCTTGCTTCATCATGCTGTTTCCTGCCTCCTCACGCCCAGGCCAGTCCCTCTGAAGACAGCTACTTTGGTAGGTTCTTATCTTGGCAACCAGCTTTCACACATAATATTTACATTCGAATAAGGACTTTTCAGTGTAGATACAAGATCATATCCTGGTCTTATTATAACATCTCTTCTATTTTTTTTTTTTCTGTATGAGCTGGGACAAGTCAATTACTACCAAGCCTCAGTTCATACATTAAAAGCTACTTCATGAGGATTTTGTGAGAATGCAATAAATTGATGAATAAAATGAGTGAAACAGTCTCTGGAAAAATGTAGGTGCTCCTTATCTGAGGGCTTCTTCGTCCTTTACAAGTGTAGGGAAGACATTACCACCCTTCAAATTTAATCATTTTTTTCATTCTCATTATTTACTTTTATAAACCATCTTATCCACGGTCAATTATAGGAAGAGCTTGCATTTAGCTTTATTTAACTGTAGGATTCCTTTGTACTAGAAATATTAGATGAAGAAGCTCATACGAAATGGAAAGCATAAGACATCTGAGTCTTCTTTAAAGGTTTAGAGAAACCAAATGCTTGTCCATTTAGTGAGAAACCAAATGCTTGTCAGTTTAGGGAACCCAGGAAGACAAAGGCTACAATTGGATTAAGGATTCTGAGATCAGAGTTTCAGGAGACCAATTTCCTGATACCTGGGAGGTTTAAGTACCTCTGTCTCCAGGACACATGCTTTCCTTTGACCAGCTAAATTGGGTCATAATGAAGGTCTCTGCCCTTGTGCTAGTGTATTTTTCTTAGTCTGTCTTTCTGTTGAACTCTCCAAAAGCTGCATAAGCCCATATATTTGCCCACTCTATGATACTGTACTCATTGCTGACAAATATGCAAGAAAACGCCATTTAGCAGGTTAAAAAAAAAGTCACATTTCAGAATACGGTCATTTTACACACAAACCATGTCATCTTTTAATCTTAACCTCAAATCAAATTATTTAAGTATAGCTCCCTAGGGAAAGGAAACTAATGCTGAATATATTACTCAAAGCCTATGTCAACCAAGCAAAACATGAAAATAGTAATAAAATTGCTTAAAAACTTTCTTATTAAGCATGCAGTATGTAAATTCTTATCTATTGAACAAGAAAGTAGGCCACTTTCTGGGTTAAGATGAAAAGAAAACAAAAATAAAAGATCGAAAGAGAGATAAAATTTGAATAAGAAATGTAAAAGCCCTGGTATGGTAATTGCGATTTCAAGCTAGAAGTTTTCTCCATAATAAGATTCATGTAAATACAAATATCAACATAGCTGGTTGTGCAAATCACAAAATGCAGAGAGCACTGAAAGGATTTTAAAGCATGATATACACAGATAAATGCATACATTTCAATACAGGAAGTTGCTTTTTCTTAAGGAAATAAAAATCGAACCAGACAACTCATACGTCTTTTTACAAATTAGGTTTAGAAAACCATGCTCTGCACCACTATTATCCTCATGCAGGTGAGACATGAGATTATTTTCTTATACCAGGTGTTATAATATACTGCGAGGCATCTAATGTCAGAGAATTGACTGGGCGTACTCTTAGAGATTCTTTTTTTTTTTTTTTAAGAGAAGGGTACTATCTGCGGTATTCCAGGATACAGAAAAAGACCAATAACTGGACATTATGGTAATGAAGTTATAAGCTCAAGAAAAGGAAAAATTATCTTACAGTAATTAATGCCACCCAGCAATGTTGTAAACTCATGGCTTGCAACTGCAAGGGGATCTAATATAATCCGGTAACCAGGTTTCAGGTAGCTGATGTGATTCCTTTGTGGTTGGAAATTGTAATGAATCATTTCTGGGCCTTTTCCTGTGCCAAGCTTACATGACTATGAGTGTAGCATCAAGTCCCAGGCTTAAATTTGTGCAAAATAAAGATAAAGACAAATCTGGGGGAGGATATGTAATTGGGGTTTGTGTCTTCTGTAGTCCCTATATTATCCGGAGGCAGGTCCCTTTCAGTTATAGCCTCAGTCCATTTGAACACAAGACTCTAAATGCAGTGGTGCTTCACGGTAGTGATCTGCTCTAAGAACACTTAGAAAGAAAGGGAGGATGTGAGAGTTGGGAAAAGAGAAGCAATAAAGTAAAATACAAACATTCAGTTTCTTCTTTGGAATCCCTAGTTATAGGATTAGAACCTAGATGCTAAATAGTGTTAAAAATAAATTGCTGGGGAATGAGTTTGAAAATTAAAATATGAGAAAAAAAAAGATATGCACAGAGAAGAAAGTCCTAAAAAGTAATGTGCATGTCATATTAACAGAAAGCAAATAGTATCTGGTTTTGCAAAATTTAGATGATTAACCATCTCAAGATGTATGCATGCTTAGAATAACATCTGCTAACACTAGGCTTACTATGAAGGAAGGACTGTTTTGACACAGAGGCACTGAACCACTATGTAGCTTACAATACTGTAATATTACAGAATGCTGAGTTTACATAAGTGACCTTGGTAGAGCAATGAAGTAACCAAGAAGGATTACCCAGAGGTTGCTAGGCAAATCTCATTGTGGGGTACTGGGTAGAAAACCAATGTGGAGCTAGAAGGAACCAAGAAAGAAAGAGAGGTGTGTAACCTATAAAAATCCAAGCTGGCACAATTGAGAATACTGGGGTACCTATTACAATCCTCTTGTTTGTCTCACTGACTTAAAAGCCATCCATGTGAGTAAATAAATGTTGGCAAATGCACAATGACTTGCCTCCTCTACTCTAGTTTTCATCCTCAATGCAAAAAACAATTTCAGACAGGGATAGAATAACTTTAATTTACTCTTAAGATGGTGCTTGAGTGTTCAACTGAGATTGTAGTTTTCAATACAGCCTGCTGCCATGACGGACCCATTTACTCCACTGACATGAAGTGCTACCACCCACTGGACTGAAACAGAAAAGCTGTGAATCACTTATTGAATAACTCTTGTGTCTGAGATGTTCTCGGCATCATACAAGCTTGCCTTAACTAATCCTAATTGGATTCTCTTTCTCCAATTCTCCCCAATGTAGCATGTAGATTTCAACAGTCACCTATCAAAATCCCATTTTGTTTTCTTCTCTGTTAGCTACAGAGAGCATAGCAGGCTTGCTGTCATTACCACACAAAGCAATTCCAAAACTAATATGGGCTATGTGAGGTCAATTTACTAGCAAAAAATATGTACATATATATATGAAATTCTTTACTGTGGAAATAATTTGGTTTGTTTTGCTCAGGGTCGAGGCCCATTTGCGTGTTATAACTTGAGGGATAATGCTGCATTAACAATTCTTAAAGAGATACTCTTAAGTCACCCAGTCTAACTAAAGAAAATATGAACAATAATAACATTTGAAGATGATGTTAAATATCTGGAGGGCTTATCAGAAATAATGCTTAAGACATACTATTTTCTATTTCCTTCAACAAACTTGTTTGTTTCATTCTAACACTAAAATATGAAGTATATGAGAAAGAAAATTTATGTGAAATTATCGGAGATTATCAATATCCAAATAATCAGATAATGATCTTTCAAAGAATCCAGATACTGCCAACAGAAAATATTTAAGCCAAGATGGGAAATTAAACTTCATAATACTAATTATAAAATCTTGGCAAGACATGTAACTTCTGATCCTAAACCTTACAATTTTTTACATTGAGAAAATTGTGTTCATTGTCCTCTAAATCCCCCTATCTATTTTTGCTAATTTGGGGGCTCACAAACCAATTATAAAAGTATCGAAGAGGGGCAATACGAGACTTTGGGTTTAAGTAGACATTAAAGTAATTTTAAGTCAAATTGTGACATTGTTTCCTCCAAAGCTAAATCTAACTTACAGTGGATCAATATGGCTGTGGTGTCCTGAATACAAAGAGAATAGTCTCTATTTTTACTTGTTTGTCCTTTTCATTTGTTGGGCACATATTTTAAAATGTGTATCAAAGGATTAGAACACATCCCTGAGGGGTGACTAAACTAAGGTAGTGAGGGGACTTACTGCTGTATTTAAAAGGATTAGTTGGAAACTGAAAAAATTTGTCTGGAGAAAAGAAGGCTTACATATTGGTGATTTAAAATATTTGAGAAGTTGTCATGTGAAAGATGCATTCAATGTGTTTTGTGTAACTGTAAGAGCAAAAATTAATAACAATAATTGGAAAGTAGAGAGAAGCAGATTTTGGCTTCAGCCATTGTCAATAAATAGAGGCTCCAACAAAATAAGACTTGATTTCTTTTTATATAATCCTCATATCATTGAATCTCATGGAATATATTTATAAGCAATATTTAATGTTATCATGACAAAATACTACATACATGCAATGGGAGGGAAGAGAACTCAATAATCTTTGGGCTATCTTAAAGTACTTAGATTCCACTTACCTATTGCAATTTTTTTAGGGTAATTAAAAACCAGGGTAAATTATGTCCATTAAGCTGGAATGCTACTATAAGCAAAACTGCAGGTTTGGAAAAAATATATGTACTCTACAGCTTTTATTTTTTAATTTTTATTTTTTAGAATGAGTACCTATTGCCATTTTAATATAATTTCTCAGGGATGTTTGAGTAAAGAGAATTCCTGAATAATTGTGAACAACCAATTTTTATGGAGAGGGAAAGACTTTTATCTTTAAGTTGAAAAGTGCTTCATTTTTTGCAGAAATTGTCCTCAAGTTTAAATGTTTGTGATGCAGTGACATGCATACTCATTGTTATTTCTCATTGTCTTCTAAAATGTCTCTGTATTTTTTTTCCTACATATACTATGATCTAGTTGAGGGCTGTGAACATCTCTATGTCTGTGCAGACCACAGAGAATCTAATATGAGAGTCTCAGATTTCCACTGGAATGATCTGGGCATAAAGTGGGAGATTCTAGGAGATTTAGAAATGTAGATTCTAGAAAACTCATCAATGGTAACAACCATTTGACAAAACCTTTATATATGTTTTAATTAAGTATAGTGATGATAAAAAAAGGCTGAAGTATGATATAGAAAGTCAATGTACATTCTCACTCATGAAAAATGGCAGTGTATTCAGGAAATCTCTAATAATAAGGACATAATGTGCTAATTAGATAGGACAGCGGACTCCCTTCTGGACATCCGAAGACCTTCCAGACAAAACCTTCGCTGCGAGGGCTGAGGCAGCCACCATGGCTGCGAAAGCCAACCCCCTTGCATGAATTCCGTGCTTTGGGCCTCTAATATCTTAATAAGGCCCTCACACAATGTAAACTCAGATTCACCAATAAAAATTACACCCAGTTAAATGTTATCATGAGAACTATACTATTTGTTAAAAAATAAGTAGAAAATATTATATAATTATAAGTATGACCTAATTAAAGAGGATTCACTGTGTCTAGTGTCATGTTCACTGATGAGTCAGATGAGGAAGTCACTATTAGATCATTTAATCTTGGTGTCAAAAATGGCAGGATTTCCTTTTTTTCTTGTGGTTAAATAATATTTCATTATGTGTGCATATGGATATATATATATATATATATATATATATATGTATATATGTATCTCTATCTCTAACTCACATTTATTTTATCCATATGTTAGTGTCCTGGCTATTGTAAATAAAGCTGCAATGAACATGGGGGTACAGATGTCTTTTTGAGATGACAATTTCGTTTCCTTTGGCTATGAATATCCAATAGTAAAATCGCTGGCTATATGGTACTTCTCTTTTAAATTTTTGAGGAACCTCTATAGTGGCCATATCAGTGTACATTTTTACTAATAGTGCACAAGAGTTTCTTTTTCTCCACATCCTTGCCAACACTTGCTATTTGTTCTCTTTTTATAATAGCTATTCTAACAGGTGTAAGGTAATACCTCATTGTAGTTTTGATTTGCATATTTGCATTTCTCTGATGATTAGTGATGTTGATCACCTTTCATATACCTGTTGGCCTTTTGCATATCTTCTTTGGAAAAATGTCTAAACAACATTTGTTTTTGTTTTAGAAAATAGAATATGATAAAACTGATGTAAATCCTTAGTAAAATCAAAGAAAACTTGATTTAAAAAAATAATATATATTGAAATGTATTTCTTGGGGGGGGGGAGAATTCAATATAATATCATAATTAAAACCTGAGTTTAAGTTAGTTAAGCCCAGTATTGACAGAGTAGAATGTCAAATTAATGATTTGATAGTCTTCATACAATTTTTGAGACTTGCTTCTTTCACATATAAAAAGGAAACTGAACAAAAATAGTAAGATAAAGTGTTATACTGGTTCATGTACATTGCCTAAAGATTTAAAAAAGCATGTCTAATGCTTGAACCTAATATTCTAACAAAGTCTATTAAACAATTTTTAAAAGCTTGTTTGGTCTACCAGGAACCACTGCATGTTATACAAAGCAAGCGTGTTTAGAGTGGATGGAGAGAGTACCTAATATTGTCTCATGGTTCTGATCATCTCAAAGCTTCCCACTGGACGGATGGTTTGTTGGGATGGAGCTGCACACCCTTTTTCCCTGGGCAACGGCATGCTCAGCATAATTTTTATTTCTTGTATCTTGTCCCTCCAACAAGTAGAAGAAAAAATACAATAAAAAAATGAAACAAAACTTAATTGTTTTTAGGAATATTTTGAGAGTTTTGTGACACCAGCTGATAATCAAGCTGAATTACATTTTTTAGGGTACTTTAAATGAAAAGGTACCCATGAAGTTGGTCACCCAGGAAGGTTATAGTCAGCTCACCCATTATAACATTTGTCCCCCAAAATAAGTAAGAAAGAGGGACTAGAGATGCTGACTTTTTCTTTTCCCACTGAGAGTTTGGCTTGGTGAATAAAATAAAAAAATCCACTATTGAAAGTTTTATTGCTGGGACCAGAAAAACAGTAAATAAGAAAATGAATATTTTATATTTAACCTGCCAAGAACTGAAATCCCAAATGACATAGCATTATATAAACACAGTTGTTATGGCCATACAATGTTTGCAACAATAGAGCATTTATTAAAAATGTTCAATTTTCAGCACACACACACACACATACACACACACATATCCCATTCAAACGCAGCTTTTTCATGCAACAGAGCTGTCAGTTTGCGATGAGCTTAAATGCTCTGTGCTATATATTGTTTTCTGAGCCACTGCAGGACACTGACTTGATTTCAGAGCAGAGTGATTTCCAGCTGTGTCAAGCTGTGCACTGAATCTTCTTGCACCGAAGCAGGGCTCAGGATGGAACACTTTGTCCTGACCAAAGTGAAAAATATCTTCCACCAACCATTCTTGGCTCTAGGGCTTTAAAGCTGGGAGTGAATCAGACTCATTTAAATTCATTTGGACACATTTTCGACACTATCACAGGGAGAACTTTTCCACATGCAGATACCGTGCTCCAGCCGAACAAGCAGATGCGTGGTTTCCAGAGCATTCCATACATCCTCTGTCCTTCTTTGCTCAAGAACACTTGGCTCAGTGGTTAGAGAGCATCAGCCTCAAGGTTGAAGGGTCCCGGGTTGGATTTCAGTCAAGGGCACTTACCTCAGTTGCGGGCAACCAATCAATGTGTTTCTCTCACATTGACATTTCTCTCTCTATTCCACTATCTCAAAAAGAAAAAAAGCCAAAACTGATTTGGCTCAGTAGATAGAGCGTCGGCCAAGGGTCCTGGGTTAGATTCCGGTCAAGGGCATGTACATTGGTTGCGGGCGCATCCCCAGTAGGGGCGTGCAGGAGGCGGTTGATCGATGTCTCTCTCTCATCGATGTTTCTAACTTTCTATCCCTCTCCCTTCTCCCCTCTGTGAAAAATCAATAAAATATATTAAAAAAAAGAAAGAAAAAAAAATCAATGGAAAAAATATCCTAGGGTAAAAGATTTAAAAAAAAGATATTTCCCCACTTGAAATGCTCCCCTTTTCTCCTCCTGCCTTGCTCATCTAGTGACAAGTAGAAATGTTTCCTCAAGGAGTGAATAATCACCTAATAGAGGATGGTGTTCTAAAAGCCTCGTGGCTTGGGCTGTGGTTCTCCCAGGAGGAATGATCAGGGGCTTCTTTCAGCTTCACCGCCTGAACAAGCCATGGATACTTCCAGCACCGTTTGGTTCATGGTCAAGTAGTAGAGCTGCATGCTCTACAGCTCAGTCAAGGCCCCACTCAGCCGGGGCAGGAATCCCACCCGCAGCTGGTGATTTATAATGCGCTTGGAAAGTGGATCAATGAGCTGTATTTGCCTTCAAGTTCCAAACTGACCCCCTTGAGGAGTGTGCTTTCTTCCAATAAAATACAGCAGGTTTTCCTTCACTCTGGCGGGGATATATCAAAATGCTGTAAACCACTGATTTCTTCCAGCCCCAAGAATGCCACAGGCAAGGCAGGATCCTGAATCCTTTAAGAGTTTTTCTCTCACCTTCTGTCAAGCCTAAAGGTATCTGCTTATTCTGTTTTATTGACATAATGCCATCCATATAGTAAACCAGGGGGATGTCCTGTGAATTGCTGAGCTAATCTAAATCCTTGGAGATGAAATCATGAAAGACAGCCAGAAAGTTGGCATTGTCTTGGAGATCCAACACTGATTGTATTCAGTCTCTTCCGGTGAATGGAAACACCCTACTGTTCTCTGATAATGGTACAGGCTGGGGGACGGGAGGGAGCTGGATATGTGCATTCCAGAGGTGGGACATGTTTGCTTAGCTCCAATAAAGAGACAACAGATGAAATAGCAGTTGCAGTTAGTTGTTCATAATCTCATAAAATTTGTGAAAATCACTATTCTTTTTCATTTTACTTATCTGTTTTATACATAACCCAAAATAGAGTATTAAATGGAATCATAAGAGTCACTAACCTGAATCTCTCAATTATTGAATAATGGCCCTAATCTTTGTTATTTCCCTTGCAACATGGCATTAATTGGTGTGTGCTATTTTGGTAGGTGGCATTATTTCCAGGAGTCTCCACTTACTCCTGGATGCCCTATTATCAATCATACCACGGTTCAGCACTAGTGAGGGAAGGAAGTCTGCCAGAAGCTTATTTCAACTATTCTTTTAGCAACCAATGAAATAACAAGACCTTGGTTTCGCAGACTCCTTGGACCTACAAGTAATTTGACTTGGGAAAATAAATTATTTATCACCTGAACCTCACAACCTTGACTCTGATAAGTGGACCAAAGTGATTGTTCTTGATCCATAGAGATTAGCACTTGCTCAGAGCTACAAATGGTTGAGAATTTACTTCCAGTCTATGCACAGACTCCCCGGGAAGTGTTTACAGGTCCCTTTGGAGATGGCTATGAGGAAGATTTGAGGTCATCATTTCTGTGCTATCACAGAATCTTTGCTCTCCTTCAACCAAAAGCTCTCTGCCTGTGAACTAAATAAAATCTGGGTCCTGAGTCATTCAAGGGAAGTCTGTGTTTCCCTGAACTCTAATTAAAAAGTACTGCCATGTGCCCAGCTAGTGAGGCAACCAATCAATGATTCTCTCTCATTATTGATGTTTCTATTTCTCTCTCCCTCTTCCTTCCTCTCTGAAATCAATCAATCATTCAATCAATATATATCCTATATAATAAAGAGGTAATATTCAAATTGACCCTCACTCCATCATGCCATCACAAAATGGCTGTGCCCACAGGAAAGGTGAGATTCCCATAATGAACGATCAGCAGGGACCTGAGGTTGTGTGGCACCAGGCTGGGGTGGGACCCTGAGGCTGCATCCTTCACCCAGCAGAACTTGATGGGAGACCTGAGGCTGCACCCCTGATCCGGCATCCCTGGCTAGGTCTAGATTTTGCTCAATGGGGGTGGAGCTGGCCTAGTCTGAGTCTCATGCACTTTTAATGTGCACATGAGTGGTTGGGGACTTGACTCTGGGTGCCACAGTATGCCCCAGACTCTGACAGGAGGAAGATTTTCATATACATTTTACTAATTTTCTTCCATCTCTGACACTTCTATTATAGAGAAAGGGCAAACAGCAATATTAAAATATTTCCTCTAATTAATTCCCTTTTAATGTGCACAAATTTTGTGCACCAGACCACTAGTATATATATTTAAAAGTGCTGCCATGTAGCTTCTGGCACTCTGAGATCTGATTATTTTACCAAAATTAGGTAATACCATGAAGGGGAGCACTTCTTAACTTTATCCTTGGTTTCTAGAAGATACCCTCATATATTACTTAAGAGTGATGACTCTCTCTTTACTTATGTATGTCTTAAGACTTAGTGAAGGCATATCCTATAGAACCTCTAAGGCTGTTTATGATGGGATTAATGTGTCAATTACATATGGGAAGTGTGCCTTGCTTTCCTCCTGAGTATTTATATTTCTTTCTTTCTATTATATCCAGAAGTTTCTGACATTTTGACTTCATGTAACATAGCCCTTGAGTCTAGATTTCAGCCCACCAGCTGAGCAGCTCTCATAACCACTCTCAGCTGCATAAATTAATCCTGTGCATATTGAATCTAAGATAAAGTTTTCCTAAATTTAGCTCAATGCAAAATTCTATTGCTTCCATCCTGCTATAAGGCCTTAGAGAAAATCAATTTCCACACATATCTCCAGGTTTTTGCTGATATAAATTAGCAAAGTCTTACAATTTTGGGTGTATAACTGTGCTCAAAGGTCAAACTTCATTCTTGTTCCCCTGAAGTGTGCTGAGCTGTGGGTCTGAGAGGTGGTGACAGAGGTGAGGTAACAGGATAAATGGTTTTCCATTATAAGGTATTTCTTTATGTGAAGATATTTTATGGTTGGCTTCCCCAGAAGAGAAGAGAGGCTATTTCCGCTGGCAATGACATCTCAGTAGGGTTCTGGCATTTTGGGTATCTAGATCACCTAAATGTATCTGAAAGTTCTTAAATGCTTGAAGAGCAACTCTTTCCCAAACATTTCCCCATTGTCACTTAGAAGAACTGGTCAGTATATGCATTCAAATTTGCTGTTATTCAACAGCACTCAGAATTAAACTCAGTTTCTGATTTGTATCTGCCCTGGAGTGAGAAGCATTAAGAAAGTATGTGGCGCCGAAACTGGTTTGGCTCAGTGGATAGAGTGTCGGCCTGTGGACTGAAAGGTCCCAGGTTGGATTCCAATCAAGGGCACGTACCTTGGTTGCGGGCACTCCCCTGTAGGGGGTGTGCAGCAGGCAGCTGATCTATGTTTCTGGCCTTCTATTCCTCTCCTTTCCTCTCTGTAAAAAATCAATTAAAAAAAAAAGTGTGTGGGAGTAGTCATAGAAACTTCCCTGGGCATCTATCTATGGCTTTGGTTGAGAATATAAAACCATGAGCATACCATTTATTTCCTTTAAACTTTCCAACACATTCACATTTCTTGTATTTTTCACTTGAGCCAACATATCTAAGACAGTTTTTGTATTATGGATTCAAAAGCTCCTGAAATACGCAGACACCCTGAGAGTTAATTAAAAAAACAATAACATGTAACTTTTATCTTTTCTTTGAGATGCTTTTTCCTTTTGTGTGTGTATGTATCCCTCTGTTCCCCATTCACTTAAAGAATAGGTAGGTCCCTCCATTCCTGGGTACACTTCACTGAAGGATGTATGAGAGACATATGTATGTATATATCTTATTCCTTATAATGTTAGTATTAATCATCGCTTTTATTCTCCCTTGGTACTTTGTAAAGCTCTTTGGAAAGCTTCAGCCTTTCTTGGTTATGTTAAGTAGATATAAGGAAAGAGCTTTATGAGTACAGACATCAGATACATTCAAGTGGGAAGAGACACCAAGGTGTATGTTTTCCAAAAGTAAAAGCAATTCAGTGCAAAATTTTCAGTATCTTGAGTCAGCTCTTCACATCACTTGAAGACCAAGCCTTTTACTTGAATAATAAGACTTATCAAAAACTATATACCCATTATAAGTCCTTGGTGTGTCCTGGTATTCTTTAATACTTAACGTATACTTCTATATGCTAATTTCTTTTTTTATGAGTAAATAGATCAAAACTCAGTGTGGTAAATTTATTTCATCAAGATCTCACAGAACCAGGACTGAAACCCATTAGTGCCAATGGTCTTATTCCTTTTGTTGCGAAAAAAAAAAATTCTCCTTCTTGCCATAAGGATTCCAGGCAAGAGATCTGTGCCTTCCTGGTCTCTGAAGTAGCCATGACTATAAATGGTATCAAGGTGGCTCTGGGACTAAAGAGATCATAGAGACAGCAGCTGTGTAATGACAAGCCATCTCCTCAGGATACCTACTTGATCCAGAAGCCATGAAGCTGATGGATGTTCAAACATACGCGTTGTTTATCTTCCTAGAGTTCTGTGTTACAACACAGATGGACATAAATGGTATCTCGTTTTTTTCTCTGTTCACCCACAGATTTGTACTGAACTCATTCTGCTCATGAAAAGTTTTCAGTATCAAAAGAAAATTGCCTGTTTTTAACCTACTTCACATATTTTTAAAAAGCCAAAAAAATACATAAAACATTGAAAATAGAAAGAGAAAAGGATAGATGAGAGAAGAAGGGAAAAAAAGAAAAGAATAGAAAGGGCTAAGAAAGAATAAGAAAAAAAAAGTTCCAATAAATGTGATCACTGGGAAGCAGAGACTTGGACTCCAATCCACTTTCTGATCCAAGTCCATTACATTTTTCCCATCCCCTGCCACCTGTAGGAATGACACTTTCTATAGAGATGATGACAACATCCTTTACTCATACTGCTTCAAACATTAAGACGGTTTTGCATTGTCTAAAATTGTAATTCAAATATCCAGTACAGATATAACATGAACTCATAATATATATGAAGAAAAGACATCCAAATGAACACTTTTGAAATAAAATGGTGTTTTATGAAAATGTTGATTTCACATTATAATTTCTAGAAAAATATCAGGACTTTTTTCCTTTCCTTCAACTCCCTCTTTTGACCTCTGCATATTGGTCAAGGGCACAGAGTTAAGCTTGCCCTTTAGCTTATCTTTTGTAGTTTTATTCCTTTCTGGATATCTTTGCTCTTCTTTTCCTCTCTGCTTCTGTGTTCCAGGCAGACAGCCATTTCTTCACTTGGGAAGAGGTGCTATTCCTTATATTTCTCCAAGTTTGAAGAAGAGAACTATGAGGAAGTGCTATGTGGTGAAATCAAAGAATAATAGAGTTTTAAGACTGAAAGTATGGCAAAAACTATAGAGATACCATGAAGTTGGGGTATGGGACTGAGACCAGCTGATGTGATTGGCAATTAAGAGGTTTTACAAATGACCTCCAGAAGATCAACATTAGAGGTGGGGTGTACCATAAGATTAAGTAGAGTGAGAGTTAATCTCTCCTTCTTGCCATAAGGATTCCAGGCAAGAGATCTGTGCATTCCTGGTCTCTGAAGTAGCCATTCTTATTTATTTTTAATAATATTAAGATCAAATATAACCTCCTTAGTAGAGACTTTTTTGCTCAAACTCCTGTCTACTAACATAACCCACTTCAGTTATCTATTCTTATATATAACTTAGTGGCTTAAAGAGTTATTATCTCTTACGGTAGAGTTTGTTGCCTGAGCTCATAGTGTTCTCTGTTGAGATCCCTTACAGCTTGCTAGCAGAGGTCAGCTGGGGCTGCTTTCATATGAAGCTTTGACTTCATGCCAGATGGCTCACTCTCAATAATGACAGGTGATGCTGACTGCTGGCTCCAGGCTTCAGTGGTGCGCTAGACCAGAACCCTACTCATGACATCTCTGTGTGGCTATCTAATGGTGGATTTCTACAGGACTTTCCCAAGACTGAGTTCTTCAAAATGGAATTTGCAATGCTTTTTGCGTTATATTCTCTAAAGTAATATGATTCCATTCTTGCCTGTGGAATTTATCAGTCAAAATCAGACTAGTGTTTTTTAGAACATAAAAATCATGCAGTAAACTTTGTTTGTAAAATCTATCATTAGAATTCCCCTCAGTCCCCAAGTTGGCTTTCAGATATTATTTTCAAGGACATGTGGCATTGAAATGTAAGAACTTTTTACTTCTGATGTCCACGGTCAAAATGCTATTTTAGAGGTGCGCATTATTTGCTATAGAGCAGGAGGGATAAAAAACTGAAAACCTTCTCCCTTTTACCCACTTAAGTTGTATTCCCATCTTACTGACATCACTGATAATGAGATCTCATCCAAGGAAGCTATCAAGGCCAATATAATGAAAAATAATTATTGAAGTCAATGCCTTTGGCCAGAGAAACAAATAATATATACATATGAATAAAGAAATCAGTGATCAAAGAAATGAGTCAGTCTTGTCAAGCTTTCAGAGGGGACAGACTAATCTATAAGTATAATCTACCCTATAATAAAAGCATAATATGCAAATCGACCAAACCGTGGAACAACTAGTTGGTGGGGAGTGAGGGTGGTGAGCAGGCGGTGCCAGGCCAGCCAAGGTGCATGCCAGCTGGCAGAGGGAGGGAATGGCAATGGGATGGGCAATGACCAGTGATGGTGGAAGGGCAATGTGGGGTCAGAATCATCCTCTGATCAGCATGTCCGGTCACCGCCTGGAGAGAGAGGCCAGGCAACAGCAGCAGGGCGATGGGGACAATGCTGTTCCCTGAACAGCCGGCCTGGTCGTCTCCAGCAGAGGGAGGCCAGACTGCAGATTAAGCCAAAGTTGTCATTAGGGCATGCCATGAGGACTCCTGAACTGTGAGGGTGCATAGGCCCAGCTGAGGGACCCCACTCCAGTACACAAATTTTCATGCACCAGGCCTCTAGTATAGTATCCTATCTAATAAAAGAGTAATGTGCAAATCGATCATACCTCTGCTACACCCACAAGCCATACCCACCAGCCAATCAGAGTGAGTATGCAAATTAACCCAACCAAGATGGCCATGATCACAGGGAAAGCAGGAGGGAGGCTTGGGTTGCCCCTGGTGTTGGAGGAAGCCAAGTTTTCTGCAAACACTGGCTGGCCCAAGCTTCCACTTAAGGCAACAAAATTTCAATGGCTGTGCAAGCAGAAGGCTTGGCTCCACTCCAGGCTACAAAGTTTCAATTGTAGAAGATAAATAAATCCCAGAGCCTCCACTTGGGTCACCAGAGGGTGTGGCTGGCCTGCAAACCACCACAGTTCCCTTGCCCAGGGGACCCCCATCCTAATCCAGGACACCCTTCAGGGCAAACCATCTGGCCCCCACACATGCAGCAAGACTCTATTCTATCTAATAAAAGAATAATATGCAATTGACCATCACTCCAACACACAAGATGACTGCCCCCATGTAGTCAAAAGATCCTGCCCCCCATGTGGACACAAGATGGCAACCGCAAGATGGCCAGAAGGGGAGGGCAGTTGGCAGAGACCAGGCCTACAAGGGAGGGCAGTTGAGGGTGATCAAGCCTGCAGAGAAAGGCAGTAAGGGGTTATCAGGGCCACAGTGTAGGGCAGTTAGGGGCAACCAGGCCTGCAGGGGAGGGCAGTTAGGGGTGACCAGGCTTGCAGGGGAGGACAGTTAGGGTGACCAGGCCCACAGTGTAGGGCACTTAGCAGCAAACAGGCTGGCAGGGGAACAGTTAGGCATCAATCAGGCTGGCAGGGGAGTGGTTAGGGGATGATCAGGCTGGCAGGCAGAAGCAGTTAGGGGCAATCAGGGAGGCAGGCAGGTAAGCAGTTGGGAGCCAGCAGTCCACATAGGATTGGGCCTAAACGGGCAGTTGGACATCCCTCAAGGGATCCCAGATTGAAGGACACGCCTCTGTGCACAAGTTTCATGCACCGGGCCTCTAATACTATATAAAAGGTTAATATGCTAACCTGTCTGACTAGTGATTATGATGTTCACTGACCACCAAGGGGCAGACATTTAATGCAGGAGCTGCTGTGATGCTCACTGCCATTTACAGATAAATAGCACTGTGGATCTGGTGCTAACAAAGCAACACTCATCCTCTCCCAAGTAGGATGCAGGCCTTGCCACTACCCTGGAGCAACGCCTTCACCAAATTGCAACCGACACTGCCAAGACCCCATGGTGCAAAATGCAGCCCTCAGCTCAGCCCAGTCCAGAAACGGTCACTGCAGACACCAGGTAATGACATCCTGTAGCAGTACCTGGCTTCTTCTCCCTAGTGACTAGCCTCCTTGGAGTTTATTTAGCTCACGAACACGACATGCTTTATAGCCAGGTGGAAACACTTTACACTTTAATCAAATGTCTGTGAAGTGTTTTCCCATGCTGCATCTCATTTGATCCTCACAGAAGTCCTAGAGTAGGTAAAATCCTATTTTCTTTTCATTAGCCAGAAAATAGAGATTTAGCAAGCTTAGAAATTTGACCTGACGGAAAAGAAGTAAGATATGGTGGACCTTAAAAATGATTTCAGGTTTTCTCACTGCACAGAATATACTCAAACACTGCTGCAGTTAAATAATTTACTCTTTGTCCCCCCTACGTGATCTACAATAATAATCTGCTGTGTGTTGATATTTACTGCTGTGTTGCTAACAATTACCTGAAAGAGAAGTTGGGGTGTTTCACTGGGCTGGAAAAAATTTAGCTAAATCAGAAAGCAGGTCTAATTAATCAAGTTTATCCTATATATTAAAAAACCTAATACACTTAGTGTCTGGTCATCTGGTTGACCACTAGTGCATGAATTCGTGCACCAGGCCTCTAGTCTATATACATAAAGCTCTCACTGGCACCAATCACATATGTATGTTCTGATCTATCATTCTCAAACATGAATTTGGTTGAGACTTCTATTACAGAGGAAGGGGAAATAGTAATATTAAAATATTTCTTCTAATTAATTTCCTTTCAGTGTGCATGAAAGCATGCACCAGGCCACTAGTCATTAAAATAAAATAACTAATTCATATCATGAGGTTAAGTGTTGCAATGCAGTGTTAGGAGGAGTTCTTTAAAGTAAGGATCCGTTTGGTCTATAGTATTTGTAGTGTATTAGACACTGTATTGAGCTCTTGTGTGAATATATAAATGGTTGAAAAAGAGCATGATGGATTTTTTTTTACACATGCATTCTAATGCCCAGAGTTGCTGAAGCATTGTGCTCCCAGTCAATAGTGCCCTTGTAGCTTGTTTGCTTAATTGATTGCAATACTATGTCAACCTTCACCACCAAAGTGTCAAATATTTGCAGACTGGAACACAGTAGTGTTTGGCACAACTTGCTACTCCCTGTAATGCTGCAGCTTACATATTATATTCAGATGGACAGGCATCAAAATTTTCTAAATTAAACTAAGTTATGTCCATAGACTGACTGACTCAAGTCCATCAACGTCATTGACAATTGTGATTTCACAGAAAGCAAACGAAAAAAATATTAGCATTTCCAACTCATTGATATTGTTGAGTGGTTGTTTTTGACTAATCAGTCTCAGTTTTAAAATAACTCAATGAAAGAAGGATATTTAGAGGAGACAAATATTTGTTCTCCGTATTTGAAAATCTCTTCTTAGTATCTAGTATCTTGTTCTACTTCCAAATGTTTATCTACAATGGATTTTGCTCCATTCAAATGAAAAGTATGAAATGAAAAATTGCTGTAAATATATTATTGATTTACAGCTTATGTTGGGGAACAGCACATCAGTCCACAAGCTTAATAATGTTTACTTTGACTTGAACAATGATAACAGCATCCCTGAGTTTCAGTTAAAAGTCTTGGCAGGGATCAGTCAGAACTGCAATGAGGGTACCTGATACAGTGAGCCTGGCCACACAATGCTTCGTGGGAGCAAGCAAACAGTCCGTGAGTACAGCCAGCCAGCAGGGCATACAAATGCCACATGTGGCTGTTTCCCCCTGCTTTCCCTGCTCACCACATTGTTAACAGAGGGCCTCAGATATGAAATATTCCCTCTGTAGAAGACAAGATAAAAAGAAGTTTGAGGAGCAGGAGGAAAGATGGCCAATACAACGCTGGTAATGAATTCTTAGGAGTCTGGCGAGTAGAAGAATAACACCACTTTGTATGAAGGCAATAGAACCCCTAACCTAGATGAAGAATATGTTCAAAAAAAGTGAATTAATTTTCCCAAGACCACAGAGAGTTGTGAAACAGGAAGTCTAACCCAGGTGTGTGGGACTTCTAAGTTCGTAATTTTTCCATACTTCCATGCAAAAAAATGCACCTGAATGAAACTAAGAATTTTTTAATATGAAATACCTAACAAAATTGACAACTGGGGATTTAATATAGTGACAGAGAACTTTTTTCCTCGGCATAATTCTATCAACTTTATGAAACTGATATAGGAAGGTACATGTAATAAGTCTGGAGGAAGAGAGACTTTTATCTTTATTTACTATATCTAGAAGGCATGCACTCAGTTCTACATGGGTGCTGCCTCATAAATAACTGTTTATTAATTGATGTAAGGACTGCATGACATTAATAATATAATGAAAATATCAAATGCCATTTTTGACTCCCCTTTATTTTCCAGGTTCTGTCTAAAAGTTTAACTAAATTATCGCATTTACCCCTTAGGATTCGGTAGTACTTTTTGTTGCACAGATATGGAAGCAAGTTCAGAATTTCACTAAGAGTAGTGGAGATCAGATTCAAAGCTGCATCTAACTTACTCCAAAGCCTATGCCGTTAGCCACTATTCTATACAGGTTTCCTCATCTTTCCCCTGTGCAAGTTCAAGCACAGGAGTGCTCTGCTGTCATGTTAGGATGGAGTTTCATCTGCTGACATCACTGTCTTGACAACTTTCTCATGGTGCTATGAAGCACCTTAACCATTTGGGTGGTTTCAACAGAAGAAGGCTTCTACCGGCTGGTGAAAACACCACAATGTTGCTACAATTTCCTAAAGTCCTTTTTCTGAGCTAAAAGTCCTCCTGCATTCGTGTGTTTTTTTTAAATATATTTTATTGATTTTTTACAGAGAGGAAGGGAGAGAGATAGAAAGTCAGAAACATCATGAGAGAAAGACATCGATCAGCCGCCTCCTGCACACCCCACAGTGGAGATGTGCCCACAAGCAAGGTACATGCCCCCAACCAGAATCGAACCCGGGACCTTTCAGTCCACAAGCCGACACTCCATCCACTGAGCCAAACCGGTCTCGGCGTCCTGCATTCTTGATACTGTTGATCATTAAGCTCAGTGCTCTGAGTACTAAGTAACTCAAATTTAGTAAATATCTACTAAAATTGTCAGGTTGAGGCACGCCGTTATTAATTGTGAGTGGGGTACTGGCGATATTGCCAGAATACTGAACACGTCACCATATCGATGCTGTTCTCTTGTATTTTAAACACTAAAACTCCGTAACTAACTATGGTATGCACTATGGCATAGTGAGAGAAGCATTCCAAGAGAACTAGAATCAAATCCTGGGGCTGAAACCAATTACTTCTCATCTTTGCAATTTTATCTTTCTAGGCCTCAGCTCTTTTTTCTGTCATTGAAAAGAGCTAGATGATTTTAAAGGCTTTTTAGTTCTGAAATGTCCAATTAAAAAATAAAATTATGGTACCTGGAGAAAAAACCAACAATGTGTAGTGATGATAAGTTGGAATTGAGTGCACCATTTTGGAGAAGAAAAACAAGAGGCCCCTCCCCCCCCCACCCCCCCAGGCCTCCATTTAGGTAGTTTGGTCTGAAAACAGATTCCTCAAGAATCTGACCTTCCAGAACCACATGGTGTCCTGTCCAGAGAAATGACAGATCTTTCAGAAGTAATCTCCCATATTGAAATCAGGAAGTCCTGAGTGTCAGGACACACAAGATCCATACCTGTGGTGGTCACGCCCCTGTACCCAGAGAAGCTGCGCTCAACACTCCTGACACCATCAGCTTAGTTTATGAAGTGAGAGCGTTTCTAATCCCAAAGCACATCTGAGCGAGGTTTCTGAAGCAGACACTTAAAAAAGTCCTAGACACTTTGAGAAATGTGAGTCCAAACCACTGATTAATTCCCTTAGGGGAACTGATACTAAACTTGCACTTATCTGTATTGTTATAGGGTGACATTGCTAAAATGCCATTCTTACACTTCAGTAGGCAAAAGCAATCAAAAGTGAGCTCAAACTTAAATATTATGTTAGTCTTCCCCTCTCAACTCTCTCTCTCTCTCTCTCTCTCTCTCTCTCTCTCTCTCTCTCTCTCTCTCTCACACACACACACACACACACACACACACACACACCTCCCTTTGCATTTCACAAATATCCAGGACTCCACATTCAGTCAACCGCATGAAACCTCCTGTCTTTTAGAATTTTCTATAGAGCTCTAAATAACTCTGGTGATAGTGAGTTTCTTTTTTCTTGCTTTTTATTTTTTATTTTTAGTGGCAGCTAAAAAGGCTGCCCTTAGACTGAACCAATTTATCAGTTTCAAAGGAAAGGATAATAAAACTGTCATTTCCGGCCGTAGCAC
>PVJN01006522.1:0-74957 GCA_004026805.1 Lasiurus borealis
AACCAGCTTTGCATTTTTGGGATAAAGCCATTTACTCATGTTGCATAATTATTTTGTGTGTTGCTGGATTTATTTTGCTAGTTGGGATTTTGTGTCTTTTATTCATGAGAAATATGAGTCTGTTCTATAGCTTTCTTTCTTACAATGACTGGCTTTGGTATCAGGCTAGTATTGGCTTCATAGAGTGAGCTGGAAAGTATTCCCTCCTTTTCTATTTAATTAGATTGCAAAGGATTGGCATTAATTGTTTAAGTATTCATAGATTTCATCTGGCTTGGACTTTTCTTTGTGGGAAGGTCTTTAATTATTAATTTAAACTCTTGGTTTATCACAGGTTTATTCAGATTTTCTATTTCTGCTTGAGTCAGTTTTGGTAATCTGTGTTTTTCTAGGAATTTGTCTATTTCATCTAAGTAATCAAATTTGTTAGCATACAGTTGTTCATAATATGTTCTTGAAGATAGCTTCTTTTCTTGAAGATATATGTTCTCCTATTTAACCTATATTTTGTTTTGTGTCTAATTTTGTTTTATCCTTTTTCATGTAGCAAATTCTCTAAATATCATGAGGTTTTTTTCAGTTTGCTTTCTTATTTTATGAATATGATAATCTCTATTCTTTCAATACCAAAATTAGTATTTTTCATTCTCTTAAGTTTCTTGCATCAGCCTTCCCTTCAAGTTTAGTTGCTGTTCATGTTTATCCAGGTAGTGCCATTACATTGATGATTTTCTTATACTGATTACTGTTTAAAGATGATTTGTATTTATTTTTAGGATTATATGAATTTATCACTGTTGTGAAGGTATGCTGTAATATCCTAAGGGAGAAGCAGGCTAGCCAGCCACAGGTCTCTCCAGTTCTGTTGTGCTCTGTTGTTGAGTGGTCTGCTCTCCTCCTTCAGTGGAAGAAGGAGGGAGTAATGGACCAGGTGCCTAGATGCATTTGGCATAGTCATGATCATGGTTGTGCCAAGTGTGTCCCTACACTAGGATGTTATAGAAACCTGAAGGTAGCTGGGACATTGCCCTGGTTTTTCTTTCTGACCCCCAACCCATTTCACGGAACTGTCCTTTCCTACTGCAGCCTCAGACAGATGCCCTCAGCCAGCTGTTTAGCAGGTCGTGAGATACTTCCTGCTATCCCTCACTCTCCTGAGGCCTGCTCTGTCTGCCAGCTTCTATTGGATTACGTATTTAGGTGTCAAGTAGTAAAGTGCATGTGGTCACTTTGTCAGTCCCCTCCTTCTCCTATTTTAGGATTCAGGTGTCTGAATTCCTGTTGTTTGGTCAGATTGACCATATCTGTTTTACGATTTCTGGAAATTCCTTAATACTTTACAAGTATCTCCCAGTACTTCTAATAGCACCGTTTCCTCTTATCCCATACTCCTGTTAATTTAATCTTTCAGTGTACTTTTGAAAGGGAAGAAAGACACATTTGTTCAGTCTTTTTTTTTTAGTCTTTTTATATTGAATAGATTTTTGTTTTTGTTTTTTGTAAATGATTTTGGGCATTACATTTTGTGTGTGTTGTGCTCTGCTGTATAAAGTGGGTCCTCCATATCCATGGGTTTTGCATCCACAGAATGGAGGCTGCTTAAGGAACTTGAGCATCAGTAGATACTAAGGGAGGACTACTCATCTTCACAGGAACAACATGTGTATCCCATACATCCAAAGTAATTTTGATGCAGTGATAACTAATGTAGTCATTTTTAAGTTTTGCAGCTGCAATCTATATAGAATAACTCAAATACCTACAGGGTTAGGGTAGAGAACAGGTAGTAAACAAAACAGATACCAGCTATGGAAAGTTTCTGAGATAGTAAAAAACTATATCATGCTGATCAGGTAAGAAAAACCTGCAAAAGTTGCTAAAAGAGTAAATCTTAAATGTTCTCATATACACACACAAAAATGATAATTATGTGATGTGATCCAGGTGTTGGCTATGCTATGATAATATTAATCATTTGGCAATATATAAGTATATCAAAGCAATATGTTGTCCACCTTAAACTTACACAATGTTACATGTCATTTATATTTTAGTAAAACTGTTTACACCCTACCCAGTTTTACTCAGCGGTCAGAGCATAGGCCCATGGATTGAAGGGTTGAGAGCATTTAACTTGGTTGCAGGCTCAGTTCTTGGCCCTGATTGGTCAGGGTGTGTTTGGGAGGCAACCAATTGATGTCTCTCTCATATTTATGTTTTTCTCTATCCTTCACCCTTCCTCTCTTTCAAATCAATAAAAATATATTTTTTAAAGTACTGGAAGGAAAAATTCCAGAACAATGATCTCTGAATGGTGGAAGTGTATGTAATTTTTCTGCCTGCTTTATAGTTTTCAAATTTAAGTACCATAAGCATATATTGCTTTTACAGTGAATAGCAACAAAAATTATTTTTACTGGCTATGGACTTTCTTCTTGCTATAATATATTTCTGAATTTCACACACTAGCTCTTTTTTGATGTTTTGATCTTATTTTTCAAACTAGTTTTTGGTGAGCCAGTTTCAATGATTTTGTATTTAAAGGCCATAAGGAACTTAGATAATTGCAAATAATCTTGTGGAACTTACTCCATCAGTTGTACAATGGGACAAAAAAAAATTATTTTTCTTTCAGCTTGCCAGTGCAATGGCCACAGCAAATGCATTAATCAGAGTATCTGTGAGAAGTGTGAGAACCTGACCACGGGCAAGCACTGCGAGACCTGCATATCTGGCTTCTATGGTGATCCCACCAATGGGGGGAAATGTCAATGTAAGTCAAATCCATCCATCAGGATTACTGACTGCAACCCTGATGTAAGACAATGCTTCTCTTTGACTTGAATATCTAAAAGGAGAAAGAAGCCACTTGGTTTTGGATACAGTACTAGTATTTCTTAAGTAATACAAGAAAGAGGCTTAAAGTGGAGAAAGAACTAACTCCACCTGTTCTATGTCCCCTTTTGGAATGGTGCACCTGTTGAGTCAGATGAGCACAAGTGGAGGTAGGGGGTAGTCTCTGGACTATTAAAGAAGCCCAGACAAAAGGCTCAGCAAAAACCTCTTATGGACCCTGGGTGGGGAGGGAGGGTAAAGACGAAGGGCTGGGAATGGGAAAGCACTGGGGATGGAGAATGGAGAAAGTATTTTCAAGGCTTTCCTTTCCTCCTCCATGAGTAAGTTCAGCAGAGGCCTGAAGATGACCTCAGATAAGGAGACGTAAAAATGAAGGCATCTGAAGTTGGATTGCAGATATCTGAAAGGTGGCCAACCAGGGGTTCCTGAGACTTTGGCTGCAACTCTCCTCAGAGACTTCCACCCAGCTGGTGTGGGAGGGCAGCTTTCCCTGTAAGGCCTGCAGGGAAAGGTTATGGTTGGGAAAAAATTGATGTAGGTTTTTAACCAGGAGCCAGACTCCTCAGTACTTCTAGTACATTTTAAATATTTAAATAGTCCCACATTTCCCCATACATGTCAAGTAGATTCCTGTAAGCAACAGGACATTTTATTGTTAGAACATAAATTATGTTTTTTATAAGTGACCAGTGATACCAACGAACTGATTTTTGGTTTGTTTAGTTTCCATAAAAAGACTCTTCAGGTTCTGAGCAGGAAAATAAATAAGAAAAGAAAATCTCCACTCATTTGGTTGTTAAAATTAGTAGTGCACACCAGAAAGACACCCCCTCTCCACAGCCTGGGTGGGATGTGCCCAAACTCTTCTTTCCCTGACATCTGGACAGGAGCACATGAAAGTGTGTGAATATTTTTAAAAGGTTTCATAGTAAACTAGAGGCTCGGTGCACGGCAGGGGTGGGGGGGGGTGTTGTCCTTCAGCCCAGCCTGCTCCCTCTCCAATCTGGGACCCCTTTAGGGATGACCAACTGCCCGTTTAGGCTGGATCAGGCCCAAGCGGGCAGTCTGACATCCCTCTCACAATCTAGGACTGCTGGCTCCCAACTGCTCACCGCCTCCCTTCCTAATTGCCCCTAACCCCTTCTGCCTGCCAGCCTGATCACCCCCTAACCACTCCCCTACCAGCCTGTTTGCCCCTCACTATCCTACCCTGTGGGTCTGGTCAGCCCAACTGCCCTTCCCTGCAGGCCTGGTCACCCCCAACTTCCCTCTTCTGCCGGCCTTGATCTGCCCTCCCCTGCAGGCTTGATCACCTCCAACTGCCCTCCCTTTCAGGCCTGGCCCCTGCCAATTGCCCTCCCCTGCTGGCCATCTTGTGGTGGTCATCTTGTGTCCACATGGGGGCAGGATCTTGTGACCACATGGGGGCAGTCATCTTGTGTGTTGGAGTGATGTTCAATCTGCATATTACTCTTTTATTAGATAGGATAGAGGCCTGGTGCATGGGTGGGGGCCAGCTGGTTTGCCTGAAGAGTGTCCTGAATCAGGGTGGGTATTCCCTTGGGGCATGGGGTGGCCTGGGCAAGGGACCTGTGGTGATTTGCAGGCCAGCCATGCCCCCCAAAAACGCAAGTAGAGGCCCTCGTATCTGGGATTTATTTATTTATTTATGTTGCCTTAACCTCACAGGGTTCTTTGGGTGATTTTTCTCCCTGCAAAATTTATTTTAAAAGTGCACCTATCTCCAGCCTAATTCCTTTAATTTTATTCACAGGAAAACAGGAAAAGGAATTGACCAAAAAAGAAAAAGAAAAAAAAACCTCACTTATTTCAACTAGCACTTAAAATTTATTATATTTCATACTTATCCTATAGTAGAGACCCAATGCACAAAAAACATGCACAGGATTGGGGGAAGGGTCTCTCAACTCAGTCTGCACCCTCTCGCTCTTCAGGACGCTTTGGGGGATGTCTGCCCACAGAGAGTGGGCCTAAGCTGGCAGGCAAACATCCCTCTTGCAGTCCGGGACTCTTTGCTCCTTACTGCCTGCCTGCTCACTGCTCCTTACTGCTGGACTTGCTGCTCCTTAGTACTGCCGCAGAGGCAGGCAAGGCTCCTGCCACTACGCTTGCCAGCCATTAGCCTGGCTTCTGGCTGAATAGTGCTCCCCCTGTGGGAGCGCACTGACCACAGGGGACAGCTCTTGTGTTGAGTGTCTGCCTCCAGGTGGTCAGTGTGCTTCAAGTGATCAGTCATTCTAGTCGTTCTGCTGTAACAGCTGCTTAGGCTTTTATTATATATATAGACTAGAGGCCCAGTGCACAAAATTCATGCATTTTGTGGGGGCTGTCCCTCGGCTTGGCCTGAGCCCTCTCATAGTCCAGGAGCCTTCAGGGGATATTCAACTGATGGCTTAGGGAGCGGGCCTAAGCTATTAGTTGGACATCCTTAGAGTTGTTGCGGAGACAGGAGAGGCTCCCCCCCACCGCCTCTGTGCTTGCCAGGTGACCCCCTGTGTGAGTGCACTGACCACCAGGGGGAAGCTCCTGTGTTGAACGTCTGCCCCCTTGTGGTCAGTGTGTATCATAGCAATCGGTCATTCTGCCATTCAGTCAATTTGCATATCACCCCACCTAATAAAAGTGTAGTATGCAAATTAACCACCACTCTGCTATACCCACAAGCTACACTCGCTAGCCAATCAGGAGTGGGTATGCAAATTAACCCCAACCAAGATGGCTGCATCTACAGAGAGAGCAGGAGAGAGGCTTGGGTTTCCCTGGCAATAGAGGAAGCCAAGCTTACCACATATCCTGGCGGGCCCAGGCCTCCACTCAAGGCTACAAAGTTTCAATTATAGAAAATAAATAAATCCCAACAAAAATGGTGGCAGCCACAGAACTGGGGAGAACAGGAGGCTAGGGTTGCCCCCTGGCAATGGAGGAAGCCAAGCATCTGCAGCCCTGCCCCATACTGGCCTCCACTTAAGGCTACAAAGTTTCAACTATAGAAGATAAATAAATCCCAGATGTCAGGGCCTCTGCTTGGGTCACTAGGGGGTGTGGCTAGCTTGCAAACCACCACAGGCCTTAGACCCAGACTATCCCATGCCTCAAGGGAACCCCCACCCTGATCCAAGACACTCTTCAGTGCAAAGCAGCTGGTCCCCACCCATGTACCAGCCTATGTCCTATCTAGTAAAAGAGTAATATGCACATTGACCATCCCTCCAATACACAAGATGGCTGTCCCGATGTGGTCAAAGATCCTGCCCCTATGTGGACACAAGATGGCCACCACCAGATGGCCAGCAGGGGAGGGCAAATGGGAGGGACCAGGCCTGCATGAGAGGTCAGTTGTGGGCGATCAGGCCAGCAGGAGAGGGACCAGACCTGCAAGGGAGGGTAGTTGGTGGTTAACAGGCTGGCAGAGGAGGGAAGTTGGGGGTGACTAGGCCTGCAGGGGAGGACAGTTGGGGGGGGGGCAGGCCTACAGGGGAGAGCAGTTGTGGGGGGACCAGGCTAGCAGGGGAAGGCAGTTAGGGATGACCAGGTCTGAAGGGGAAGACAGAGGTGACCAGGCCTGCAGGGGAACTCAGGGGCAAACAGGCTGGCAGGGGAGTAGTTAGGGGGTGATCAGGCTGGCAGGCAGAAGTGGTTAGGGGTAATCAGGAAGGCAGGCAGGTGAGTATTTGGGGGCCAGCAGTCCTGGATTGTGAGAGGGATGTCCGACTGTCCATTTAGACCTGATCCCCAGATTGGAGAGGGTGCAGGCTGGGCTGAGGAATACCCCCCAACCCCCATGCATGAATTTTGTCCACCAGGCCTCTAGGATAATAAGAGGATAATATGCAAATTGTCCCCTTGGGAATTGGACTGACCAGGAGTTTGACCACTCGCTATGATGTGCGCTGACCACCCAGGGGCAGCTCAGAATGAAGAAAGGCTCCTGCTGGCAGACAGGGAAAGGAAGGCCCCGGCTAGCAGCTGGCAGCTAGGGGAAGGAAGGATCTGGCCAGCAGCCAGAAGGCCCCGATCAACCCTAATGACCAGCCAGGCCTAGCGACCCTACCTGTGCGTGAATTTCATGCACCAGGCCTCTAGTGTACTGCATTTTAGAAAAAGTAGAGAGGTGTTGATGGCTAGAGGAGAGAAGTGACAGAAGTTTTTTTGTTTGTTTTTAATATATTTTATTGATTTTTTTTTTACAGAAAGGAAGAGAGAGGGATAGAGAGTTAGAAACATCGATGTGAGAGAAACATCTGTCAGCTGCCTCCTGCACACTCCCTACTGGGTATGTGCCCGCAACCAAGGTACATGCCCTTGACTGGAATCGAACCTGGGACCCTTGAGTCCGCAGGCGGACACTCTATCCACTGAGCCAAACCAGTTAGGGCCAGAAGTTGTTTTCTATGGAGGCCAAGAAGAAGGCTAGAAAGAGTGGTAAATCCTGAACGGCCTCTGAAACACCAACTTGCCTTTGGAATCCCACCCTACTTCTGAGCCCTACTGGGGTTTGAAATGTGACCATTGTGGAGAAAGCACCTCAGCTGAGGCTGAGTGCAGCCTGACCTCCCCTCCCCTCAGGCTGTCATCACTCGGAAAATCTCCATGGTGGCAGGGACTGTGTCTGTGTCCTCACACCCAGCAGTTGGTACACTAGAGACACTTCATTGAATGAATAGAAGAATTGTAATAGTGAAAAACACAGTCTATTAAAAAGATAAAAATTGGGATCACTTTAGATGGTGGTGGAAATGACATTCTTTCCTCTTGTCCTTTGACTTTGGTTCCTGGAATCTTATTCATTAAATGCTTTTATTTTAATCTTTCATATCAAATTCAATTGAGAGTAATTTACTTGTTTTAGAAAAAGTCTCTGATAGTAATCTTTTAAGGCAGTTGTGACCAACAATCCTTTTCCTCCTTCTAGTATGTAAGTGCAATGGTCATGCATCACTGTGCAATACCAATTCGGGCAAGTGCTTCTGTACCACCAAGGGCGTCAAGGGGGACGAGTGCCAGCTGTGAGTACCACCCTCCCTGGACCCCTGCCACAGGCCACTCCTGGGTTTAGTGATTGACCCAGGTTATCTGGGTCCATGCCTTGCTACCATGAGCTCTAAGGGATCCCGAGTTGATTGATTTGGAATTTTGCACTTTCCACTTCAGACAGGTCTAACTTGGTCAACCGCCATACTGAGTAGTTCATCATTTTAGCAGTAATTCCTTAATAACTGACATTTCCTGGGTTGCTGACTTGGATTAGTTGTCTAACTTCAGCCAATACTTGGTTTTTGTCATGTCAGAAAATTGAACTCTTCCAAAAGAGAGTTGGAAGAGCTGGTATTCCCAGACAGTATTTTATTTGGCATTTTGGTTGTCTGATAGTGAAGATGATCCTCTCTGGCCTTAAACACATCCCACCCTGTTCTAGCATTTTCCTTGATGAAGTAGATGAGACATCTTCCAAGGAAGTGTCTGGGGTCCCCACCTGTGAGGATGCAAGCAGAGGTGGAGTTTCAACCCTGGTTGTGCCTCCACTGAGTGGGGTCCTCTTGAGGTGAATCATTTAACTATGCTGAATCTTAGTTTCCACCTCCTATTGTTAGTAGTGGGACTAACAATAATTGTTTTTAATGTCCTGGGATGTTGAAAGAAGAGAGATTGTTCTATAATTCATATATTCCTGTCTGCCTCACCAGAAAACCTCATAAAACACATGATCCAGGTTTACTCATTCTCTCAAGAAGAGACTTAGAAATGTTTAGTAGTATCAAAATACTGAGCTGCTGCAAGCAGATGTATCATTGGTAAGCAAAATTATGTCACCAGTGATTGAGGTTTGATAGTAGTGTTCAGGAGGGAAATGCTCTGTCTTCATTTCCTAGTTTATATTAGTACATATTTGTTTATTGGTTTTATGCTGCCCTGAAATCAGTACGTGAAAAAAAGTATAATCAAAGATCAAATTTAATTTTTGAGTCCAGGTTTCTTTAAACAGAAAGGTGTAATAGAGCAAAATTAATCACTCCTGTGCTCAGTTTTGATACACCACAAAGAAATAGGGAAGACTTTCTTTTTAAGAGATTTAGGTATAAACAAGTATAAAAGGACACATATCTATGTATTATTTATCTAGGAAAAGTGCTTGGCCCAAGCTTTCCCCTTCTTTTTTCATAGTTCATAGCTATTATGCTTGCCTCAATAGTTTTGCTGATGTTCATAGATAATACTATGAGGAAATTAGTAATTTTTTTTACTGGAACTTATTTTTTCTCTAGACTGGTAAACTGTGTTCCAGGTTAAAAAAAAAAAAAGATTATATGTGCTTAGCCTTCTTCTACTTGTATTTAAAGAATAGGATCAGTTTATCCAGAGAGAATAGGAAAGAGGTGAAAAATGAATATATGAAAAATCTTTTAACTGCACTTTTAAAAGAATAGTTCATGAAAAAGTAAAAATGTGTTTTTCTAGATATATTATATTTTGGTTTATCTCATGTGTTTGGCAAATGTTTCTCAGTTGGTGGTTGTATGAACTCCTGGGCAGTCAGCATTAAAAATAAATGCAAGTTCTTAGTAGTTTACTTGATTTGAATAACAGTGAAGAATGTAATTATACTGACTCAAAAACAGTAGTTTAAAGGGTCTACTTGCTTTTAAAATGAATGTAGATTCTCTTAAATAGCAATAGAAAATAATCTTCATTTTTCCTCCCCTTAGATGTGAAGTAGAAAATCGATACCAGGGAAACCCTCTCAAAGGCACATGTTATTGTAAGTGTTCAATAAAACTTCATTGTTGTGTTTAACATTGTTTGAGAATGGTACGTGCTGTAGGAATATAGCAGTGACTCATGGAAGTGTCTCTTTTTTGATATGCTTACATTCTATTAAGTTTAACACATATATGGGCACAATTTTAAACTACCTTAATTGTGGTTATAATTTATGTTAGTTTGTTCATAGCAGATATCAGGGAATAGTACAGAGATATATATCTCTGGGGTTTGTTTGTTTTTTTGCTTATGTTCTCTAGAAACCTTGTTTCATTTGCCATTACCTTGTTGGGGTCACCTTATTTCTTATTTTAGGACATAGGTAAAAAAATAAATATTAACTTGGCTTCAGTGGTTGAAGATTAACTTATGAACCAGAAGGTCATAGTTTGATTTCCTGGTCAGGACACAAGCCTGGGTTGTGGGCTCAATCCCCAGTGTGAGGCATGCAGGAGGCAGCCAATCAGTGATTCTCTCTCATCATTGATGTTTCTATCTCTTAATTCAATAAAAGTATTTAATTTTCATATCTTTAGGAACTAATATCCTATATAATAAAAGGCTAATATGCAAATTATTACCACTGGCTGGAGTTCAACTGACTGGAAGTTAGATGTGTGCTGACCACCAGGGGATGGTGTGGAACATGACAGGCATCAATGACGTAGCGCTGGCAGCGGGTGGCATTGGAGGTGCTGCTAGCCCTGATGGGCCCCGCCAAGAGCAGGACCACAGTGGAGGGCAGAGATGGCAAGCGGGCAGTGCCAGGCTAAAGCAGTTGCGAGTGGGGGCCCTGATCACCCCACCAAATGCCCCATAGATCGGCCCTGATCACCAGCCAGGCCTAGGGACCCTCCCCATGCACGAATTTCGTGACCAGGCCTCTAGTATAAAATAAAATCTCTATAATGATTAATTTATACTAAAAGGTAAATCTGGCAAAGTGACCAGGTCATTATGGGTAAATACATTGTCTTCCAGTAGGAGAACCCACATAGCAGGCCAGATTATGGAACCAGAGTATATATGTTTAGCATATACACTCTAATTATATATTTGCTTTCCTGGGTTGAATAGTGTCCCCTCAAAATTCATGTTCAACTGGAACCTATAAATGTAATATATATAGATATATAGATATATTTTTTCCCTTAGTAGAAAAGAGAAAAACTTTATGACCTTGTGTAGGAGAAAGAGTTCTTAGATATGATTCCAAAAGCACAATTTATAAAAGAAAAAGTTGTTTATTAGGACTTATCAAAATTTAAAACTTGTATTTTAAAAAACACTGTTAAAAAATAAGCCCTGGCTGGTGTGGCTAAGTAGGTTGGAGCATTGTCCCATACACCAAAAGGTGGCAAGCTCAATTCCCAGTCAGGGCACAAACCTGGATTGCATCTGGTAGGGTCACATATGAGACACAGCCAATTGATGTTCTTTTCTCTCATATAGATGTTCCTTTAAAAAAATTTTTTTTAATTAAAAAGCCAGAGGCTAGAAAATATTGCAAAGTATGTATATATTTTAAGTTTTTTTTCTAGAATATATTTTTATTGACTTTAGAGAGGGAGAGAGAGATAGAAACATCAATTATGAGAGAGAATCATTGCTTGGCTGCCTCCTGCATGCTCCCCACTGGGGATTGAGCCTGCAACCCGGGTATGTGCCCTCACCCAGAATTGAACCATGACCTGCTGGTTCATAGGTCGATACTCAACCATTGAGCCACTGCGGCTGGGTGCAAAGTGTATATTTGATAAAGGTCTTATATCCAGAATATATGAAGAACTCTTGCAATTGAATAAGGAGACAATTCCAGTTAAAAACAGGCAAAGATTTGAATAGACATTTCACTAAAGAATATATATAAACTAGAGGCCCGATGCATGAAATTCATCCAAGGGGCACGGACCTTGCAGCTGCAGTGGCTTGCCTTGTCCCTCAGAGCTCCAGCTTCATCTGGAAGGTTGTTTGGCTTTCTGGTATAATTAGCATATTATGCTTTTATTACTATAGATGGCCAATAAGCACATGAAAAAATGGGTAACATTAGACATTTGGAATATATGTATTAAAACCATAGAATGACTGATACATTCTCAGAATGACTGGACTCAAAAGCCAATACTTTAGATTAAGAGAAGACAACTGGAGTCTCACATCTGCTCCTACATTCATGAGAAAAACCTGGCCTCACCAGACAGAGTTGGAAAATGGAGTATTTTAATTACCTTTTCACATAATTATGGATATTATGATTTGATACTGTACCAAAACCAGACAACTGGCTATTTTTTAAAGGATAGTTACAATGTGGATCCTGAAACCACATCAGTTAATTTTTTGTAATAGGGTACATTTATAATCTATTATCTGGAAAAATAAAAGCCAATAGAAAGTTTTAACAATGATGTGAAGAAACTTCATACATACTTTGTAGGAATGTGCAATAGTATAGCCACTTTGGAAAACCATATGGCAGTTTCTTAAACAGTTAAAAATAAAATTGCCAACAACTCCCCATTTATAACATTATATGCTTAAGTATGGCCTACCTTGTAATAAATAGATGTTCAATTAATATTTATAGGTGGATAGGGTTGGAACTTAAAATCTCAACCAGGATAATGGTATAAGGAGGTTTGTGGTTATATCTAAACAAAATGATACTATGATACTGCATTTGATTTCCTTTGAAAAACCCTCAGTCCCCAGGTATAAGTGAGCCAAAATTGCTTTCCTGGTATTGAATATTTATGAGATAATCAAGGTGTGTTTCTAGAGACCTGTTTTGTTTTTCTTCAACTTTTAAATACACATGTCTTTCTTATCATAGATACTCTTCTTATTGACTATCAGTTCACCTTTAGCCTGTCCCAGGAGGATGACCGCTATTACACAGCCATCAATTTTGTGGCTACACCTGATGAAGTAAGATTTAAGAGTCCCCTCCCTCCCTCCCTTTCCCCCTCCCTTCCCTCTTTCTCCTCTTCCTCCTTCTGCTCCTCCTCTTCCTCCTCCTCCTCCTCCTTCTCCTCTTCCTCCTCCTCCTCCTCCTCCTTCTTCTTTTTTTTTTTTGTCATTATGGCTAGAAGCACTGCCTTAGCAGTGGTCTCCAGAGTGGATCACACAGGATGATGTTTAAAGGTACAGAGAAGAAATGTTAGATCTACATTTTATTTTCTTTCCACCTAAAAGGCAGGAACGGTTTTAAGATTTACCAGTATTGGATACACAGACTGACATTGACACCACACATACTTGGTTGCCCATTAGCTCATTGCATCCCTGTACAGAAAAAGAGAAGAGATTGCAAGGGCAACTTCTGTATCAGAGGGGCAGATGGCAAAGCCCAGATTTACTCTCTCAAAGTAGATCAGAGGCTTAAAAAGTGCTCACCAAGAAACTGCAGGTTGAAATCAATACCAGTGGCGCAAGGGAGGTGGCAGAGGTGACACTTCTCATAGAATAAGTTGTTAGCCTCATTCAGGCGGAGGTAAAAGAAGCGAAGGCTTAGTTATTCCCAATAAGAAGTTAGCCAGAAATAATTGAAGTTATTAAAATGACTATTTGAAATGTGGATTTATATCTACTGACGTTAATGATGATCCCCATCTTGCCATAAGGTATTTCCTAGTGGTAGAATGGTGCCAACACAGCATTACATTTAGAAGTGAAGCATCTAGAATGTGAAGACACATCTGCCCATTTTCTTCAATGAAATATAAAGTCATTCATTACTCACTCCAATACATAATGCAATTTTTCTAAACTTGATGATAAATTACTCAGGAGCCTCCTTAGGAGTTTCTTATTTCTCATTAGTGTACTTTAAATGAAAATATTTTGTGGGAAAATTGTGTAGGCATATCATTTTAGGGGCTGTGTTAAGTGAAATTTTTAAAAAAAGAATTTAGTATAAGATTATAGCAGAAGGACCATATATAAAATTTATTTATTGAACTTATTCATAAGCAAGTGGTTGAAGCACTCAGTCTTTCAGGATGTAATTGATATTGTTAATTTTATTTTAAATAAACATGGTAGGCTCTTGGTAATATTTCTTAGCAATGTGGGTAGTGACCATGAAAATCTTCGGACCTCTCTGGAGTTCCCTGTTTACTTTATGAATATTTAATAGAGTATCCAGTGTGTATTTTCTGTCTTTTAAAAAAGCACTAGGATCCAAATTAATTGATCTTCCTTTGGAATAAGTAATTGTTAGTAGTGTGTTGCCAACAAATACTAAAATTAAACATTTGAACTGTCTCTTCAAGGGGAAGTGAGGTTATGTTAATGAATGAGAAGATAACTGCTTTGTGAGAGAAACTTCTGGTTTGGAGATTCCATTTTGAAGTTTTGTCCTGTAGAAACTATTAAAACAACACCCTTAAAAATATCTTAATTTTCTAATGTTTTGTGACATTACAAAATGATGAATTTCAGCAAGATTGGATCCATTTGTAAAATGTAAAAATACAACATCTGATTTATTTGCAAAAGTAATTCTTAGACATCAAATAATTTTTGCCAAAAATTAGTATTAAAATTTACCCAGCATGGCCAACAGTATACTTTTCCCAATTGCTGGAACACAATTCTCACAGATATCTTTTCAATCACTAAAACCAAAAATCAAAGTAAGTTAAACTAGCTCTTCAACTTGCTATATCTCTAAGTGGTAAACAAGATTTTCAAAGTTAATAAAATATATTTAGTCATCTTCTCTATTTGAAATAATATTTTTAGAGAAAAATATTCAAATTATGAATGAATACTGTCAAATTATTTTTTTATTTAATTTATTTCAGCTTTGTTTGCTGTTTTAAAAACCATTTACATTTTGAATAACCTTACACTGTATATAATCTATTAGTTCAGAAGTACATCAACTGAATTTATAAATACACTTAAAGTGGGACCCTTGATCAAATGTTTTACACCCAGATGTTGGGAAACGGCTGCCCAAAGGTTTCTTAGGAGGCTGATTTCCCTAACATAGGTCACAGGTGTAAGTCATTGTGCTCTGGTGAGGCTTGTTTTTTAAAAATATATTTTTCATGGAGTTAGGCATTTGATAAATCATTCAATTTTATGTGTTTTTGTGGGAGAGAAATCAAATATATATGGAGCATATTATATTGGTTAGAAAGCTTACTAATCTATAAATGTCAGTTTCTGTTAAGACGTAAAATATCTGCTTTGTAATTAAGAAAGGTAAAAGTAATAAAATTTAATGATTGCATTATTTTAAAATCTGAAAACTGTTCTAATTACTTTTCTAATTATCTGTACCTCAGCAAAACAGGGATTTGGACATGTTCATCAATGCCTCCAAAAACTTCAATCTCAACATCACCTGGGCCGCCAGTTTCTCAGGTAAAAAACTTACCTACTGAAAACCCGAGTGAAGGTAATAGATTAAGAATCGTGAGGTAGCCAAGACCGGTTTGGCTTAGTGGATAGAGCCTCGGCCTTCGGACTGAAAGGTCCCAGGTTCGATTCCAGTCGGGGGCATGTACCTTGCTTGCAGGCACATCTCCAGTAGGGGGCGTGCAGGAGGCGGCTGATTGATGTCTCTCTCTCTCATTGATGTTGCTGACTTTCTATCCCGCTCCCTTCCTCTCTGTGAAAAATCAATAAAATATATATAAAAAAATAAGAATCGTGAGGTAGAATTTGAGAAAGGGAATGCTGGAGAGAGATAGTTGGATTTGAAACCCTTCTTTGCCACTTACTGCTGGGAGACCTTGAGCAAATGTCTAAATCCTTCTCTAGATTTTAGGGTTATTCATTGTAAAAAGAAGCATTGTATAGATTAAATTAGGTTCTACATGCCAGTGACTGGTGTCAGGCTCAGTACATGCTCACTACCCTGCCCCACTACCACCATGAATAGCATTGCTGCAGTTGCTGTTCTGGCACTGCCATCCTTATCTTCATCGATGCTTCAGAGGTGAAAAGGCAAATGACTCAAAATTTCAAGAAATGCAAACATTTAAAATAGAATAAGATTTTAGTAGGTACAGGGAAATGTACTTTGGAGATTAAAACTCTAAGAGCACAGCTTTTACTATCTTGTTTATCTTACTATGAGTCACTAAAGAAGATGTGCTGGGCCAGAAAATCTGCTAAAACAGTAAAGGGTGGGTCTTATGTAGTGGTTAAGAGCATAGCTTGACAGACCTGGGTTTGAATTCTACCTGTTACTGTGCTGTTGGGCAAATTACTTAAGCTTTCTGTCCCAGTTTCCTTATTTAAAAAAGCAAAACAAAACAAAACACCACCACCTAGCCATGCAGGATGTTACAAGAATTAAACAAATAAGATCATAAACAAAACTATTCAAAGTAAACATGGTAGGGAGAATACAAGATGGCGGCATAGGTAAACACCTACACTGCTGCCTCGCACAACAATTTCAAAACTACAACTAAAAGACAGAACAGACATCATCCAGAACCACAGGAAAGCTGGCTGAGTGTAAGTTCTACAGCTAGAAGTAAAGAGAGGGGCTCACAGAAACCCAGAGGAACTGCAAAAAGCTGAGGTACGAAGACATGCATGCTGAGGGAGCGGGTGCCAGAGCACCTGGCTGGCTTTCTCTGGCGAGAGGGAAGCGGAGACTCCCAGTGGCATTGAATCCCTTATCTTACGACACTAAACCCCAAATCCAGCTGAAACTCATACAGGGGAGTTTGGACTGTGAAAAGGGAGAGGTGCACGGAAATTTAGGGGAGTTGCAAAAGATCAGAGGTCTGGTGGCGGCGGGCACGGTACTGTGCAGAGGACAGATTGCTGATGGTGCCGCTGGCTTTCAAGAGTGGGTGGGAGACAGACCCTCCCAACTGTGCCACTTCTGACTCCACTAAGCCCCTGTTTTGGGCGAAACCCTGGAGACCTAGACTTGTGTGGTCCTGGTCCACAGGGGAGCTGGAAAGGCAGCGGTTTAGAGGCACTGTGGGCATTAATTATTTATTAAATCAATTAGTTTTGGAATGGAGTCCTTTGGGTTTTTTATGTACAATATCATCATGCAAATAAGGACAGCTTTACTTCTTCTTTTCCAATTTGGATGCCTTTTATTTCTTCTTGTCTAATTGCAATGCCTAATACTTACAGTACTCTGTCGAACAGGAGAGGTGAGAGTGGGCATCCCTGTCTTGTTCCTGTTCTTAGGGGAAATGGTTTTAGTTTTTGCCCATTGAGTATGATGTTAACTGTGAGTTTATCATATATGGCTTTTATGATGTTGAGGTATGATCCTTCTATTCCCACTTTGCTGAGAGTTTTTATCAAGCAAGGGTGTTAGAATTTGTTTATGTGATGTATCACATTTATTGATTTGCGGATATTGTACCATCCCTGCATTCCTGGGATGAATCCTGCTTGGTCATGGTGTATGATCTTTCTGATGTACTGCTGGACCGATTTGCTAGAATTTTGTTGAAGATGTTGGCATCTATGTTCATGAGAGATATTGGCCTATAATTCTCTTTCATTGTGTTGTCTTTATCTGGTTTTGGTATAAGGGTGATTCTGGCTTCATAGAAGGTGTTTGGAAGTGTTCCTCCTTCTTGAATGTTTTTGAATAGTCTGAGGAGGATAGGTTTTAATTCTTCCTTGAATGTTTGGTAAAACTCTCCTGTGTAGCTATCTGGTCCCGGGCTTTTATTTGCTGGAAGCTTTTTGATTACTGCTTCAATTTCTTCCATAGTTATTGGACTATTGAGATGTTTGGCTTCCTCCTCATTGAGTTTTAGAAGGTTATATTTTTCTAGGAAAATGTCCATTTCTTGCAGGTTGTCCAATTTGTTGGAATAGAGTTGTTCATAGTATTTTTTAACAATCCTTTGTATTTCCACAGGGTCTGTTGTTATTTTTCCTCTTTCATTTCTGATTTGTTTATTTGGGTCTTCTCTCTTTGCTTCTTGGTGGGCCTGGCTAGGGGTCCAACAATCTTGTTTATCCTTTCAAAGAACCAGCTCTTGGTTTTGTTGATCTTTTGAATTGTTTCTTTGGTCTCAAAGTTGTTTATCTCCGCTCTGATCTTCACTATTTCCTTCCTTCTGCTTACACTGGGCTTTTCTTGTGGCTCTCGTTCTAGCTCTTTGAGTTGTAGGGTTAGGTAATTTATTACCATTGTTTCCTGTTTTTTTGCAGTAGGTTTGTAGGGCTATGAACTTCCCTGTCAAGACTGCTTTCACTGCATCCCATAAATTTTATATTGTTGTGTTGTCATTGTCATTTGTTGCCATGATGTTTTTTATTTCTTCCTTGATCTCTCTGGTTACCCAGTCATTGTTTAATAGCATGCTGTTTAGTCTCCATGAATTTGATTTCTTTCTATTGGTTTTATTATAGTTGATTTCCAGTTTTATGCCACTGTGGTCTGAGAAAATGCTTGATATGATTTCTTTCTTCTTGAAATTGAAGAGACTTTTCTTATGACCCAACATATGATCTATCTTTGAAAATGACCCATGTGCACTGGAGAAAAATGTATATTCTGTGGCTTTGTGGTGAAATGTTCTGAAGATGTCAGTTAATTCCATCTGGTCTAGTGTGTCATTTAGGATTGATGTTTCTTTGCTGATTTTTTGTTTAGAGGATTTGTCCAATGGTGACAGTGGGGTATTAAAGTCTCCTACTATGATTGTATTGCTGTCAATCTCTCCCTTAATATCCTCCAGGAGTTTGTTTATGTATTTAGGTGCTCCTATATTGGGTGCATATATGTTTATCAGAGTTATTTCTTCTTGTTGGATTGTTCCCTTTAGTATTATGAAGTGGCCTTCTGTATCTCTTGTTGTGTCCTTCACTTTGAGATCTAATTTGTCAGATATAAGTATTGCAACCCCAGCTTTTTTTTTTCATTTCCATTTGCCTGAAATACTATCTTCCATCCCTTCACCCTCAATCTGTGTGCATCTCTTTTCCTGAGGTGGGTTTCTTGCAGACAGCAGATATATGGATCATGTTTTCTTATCCAATCGGTTACCCCATGTCTTTTGATTGGAGCATTTAATCCATTTACATTTAAAGTTATTATTGATAAGTACTTATCTGTTGCCATTTTTAGTCCTTACCCCCGAGTTCCTTCTTTGCTTCCTCTTTCTTTTTATTACAGCAGACCCTTTAACATTTCTTGCATTTGCTCGTTTGGTGGTAATATATTCCCTTAGTCCTTTTTTGTGTGTGAAGCTTCTGATTTCACCTTCAATTTTGATTGAGAGTCTTGCAGGGTACAGTATTCTTGGATTAAGACCCTTTCTTTGCATGACTTTGTATATTTCATTTCATTCCCTTCTGGCCTGATGAGTTTCTGTTGAGAAATCAGTAGCTAGTATTATGGGGGTTCCTTTGTAGGTAACTTTCTGTTTCTCTCTGGCTGCTTTTAAGATTCTTACTTTGTCGTCAGTGTTTGCCAATTTAATTATAATGTGCCTTTGTCTTGGTTTGTTGGGGTTCATTTTGCTTGGGACTCTGTGAGCTTCTTGGATTTGTGTGGGGTTTTTTCCTATATTTGGGAAATTTTCTGTCATTATTTCTTCAAACAGGTTCTCTAATCCTTTTTCAGTTTCCACTCTTTCTGGAACCCCAATTATGCAGATGTTGTTTTGTTTCATGTTATCCCCAAGTTCCCTTAGGCTCTCCTCTTGCTTTTTAACTTTTTTTCCTAGAAGCTGCTGTACTTGGGTATTTTTTCCTACCGTGTCTTTTACCTCACTGATGTGGTCCTCTGCTTCTTCTAGTCTACTTTTGTTGCTTTCTTTTGAGTTCTTTATAGCAGTGATGTCATTTTTCATTTCTTCTTGATTATTCTCCATTTCTTTTAGGTTCTTCTGTATTTCTTCCTGCTTCTTTTGCATTTCTTCTTGCTGCTTCTACATTTCTTCTTGCTTCTTCATTTCCTCTTGGGTCTTCTTCATTTCCTCTTGGCTCTTACACACAATGTCAAACTTGTCTTCCATTCTTTTCATCCACCTTGTGATCATTTCTCTGAACTCTTTCTCAGGCAGGCTTATTTCTGCTTCTATTTCGTTTACTTCCTTTTCTGGTGATACCTGCCTATCTGTCGTATGCGGGCTATTTCTTCTTCTGCCCATGGTTTTTCTTCTCCGAGTGTCTGGTTATGTAGTTCTCTCTCCTACATTGATTCAAAGGCACAAACTACAACACAACTCGGTATAGCACACAAGACACATGAACAGAAATGTATTCACAATGTTAGTAATCACCAATAAGGTGACCACTGATTAAGGACAAATTAGGGGTAAGTACAGAAAGAGGAAGAGGAAATTGAGGGAAAAAGAAAGGAAAGAAGTGCCAAAATCAAATTGGGAGAGGGAGGAAAAAAACAAACAAACAAACAAACTAAAAATAAGATAAAATAAAATTTTAAAAAAGGAGAAGAAGAAGAAAAGAGAAAGAGAAACAAAGTCAGAGAGAAAAGAAAGCGGATAAGAGAGAAAAGGGGAACAAAATATAGATGTCAGGAGAAAACTCCAATAGAACAGTCACTACTCCCAATTAAAGGCCAGCAACCAGTACCTTAGAGATTAATACAAACTGCAGATAACAACTGGTATCGAGGGAGGCAAGGGAAAAGAGAGGTAAAAACGCAAAATAAAACAAGTAGAATATGCTAAAACAATCTCATGAAAAAGTTCAAAAAATCGATATAATCACTGTTCAGGCAAATAGTAACAAAAGGACATAGAGGAAAAAAAAAACCAACTTTTTGGCTAGTGAAGACAAGAGGAGAGGTTTGTATGGACTTGTAGTAGGGGATTTGAAATTAGATATGTAAGTGGGGTGAAATTTTAACCAGGTAAAGAGAAAGAATAGGGGGAAACTAAAGTTGTAAAAGGGAAAGAGAAACAAGACAACAAAATGGGGAAAGTTAGGAGCAAAGTGTTGGCATAAAGGTAGAGTTGAGATGGAGTAAAATTATGCTAAATGAAAGATGAAAATAGAATGTCCAAAAAGGTAAAATACTAGTAGTAATTAATAATACTAATTGAAAACAAAAATGTAATAATCAAAAAGGTAAAATCAATTGAGGTGGAAAGAAAAAAATAGTCTTTTAATTAAAATATGTAAAAATGAAAAATAAAAAAAAATTTTTTTAAAGAAAGAAAGAAAAATATAGAGTGGTCATTCACTTCCACTATTATTCTGCTTGGCACTCCTGTTTCCCAGTAGGGAAGGTATTGCAGTTCCCTGTGTTGCACGTTTAATCTCTATTCTTTTGTGGTTATGCGAGAGTCAATTTGTGCATCATCCACTGGGTGGCAGTGTTTTGAGAATTGATCTCTGAGACAGAGCACAGGACCTCTCTAGGCTGTGCTCAGATCCTGCTACTCTGTGGTTCTCAAAGCCGGTTTGTGGGGATTTTGCAGCCGGGACACTGTAATAACTCCCAGGCTGTCCCTCTGCCTCAGATAAAAAACGAGTCCTTTTCCGGAGCTCCCCTCTGTCAACAGCTCGGAGAGTTTGCCTCCACACTTAGGGATCACGCCCTGCCCACCTCCATGGACCTCTCCAGAGGCAGCTTTCCTGCAGCCTGGCTCCCACAGTGTGTACGTCTCTGTTCTGAGGGGCAGGAGACCTCACCTTATCCCAGGCGAAATCTGACCTTTCCATGTGCTGTGTGGATCTCTGAATCCGTCACGTGTCTGTGCCGGTTGGAGAGCGGTGTTCTGGGTCTCCGGCTGTTTGGTGGGTGTTTCAGCCAGCCGCAGCTTTCAGACTCTGCAGACATCACCTCCCTCTGCAAGATGGCGCGGTCTCCAAGTTCGCGCTGGTGGCTCTGGCCGACAAAAACCCCGTGGCAGTGGGGCTGTCTGGCCAGGAGAGCCCTGTCCAGCAGTTCTCCGCCTTCTACTGGAGGATAACTGACTCTTAACTTGCCAACAAACACTCCCCGTACGACTCTCAGCTGCTCTCTCTCCCTCTGCCCAGCGACAAAGCTCCAGACTCGTCCATCTATTTCACCGCCATTTTCCAAAATCCCTCATAAAGATTTAATTTAAAAAAAAAAGAAAAATCTTTAAACACCAAAAAAAAAAAGTAAACATGGTAAATTCTCACTAAATGTTTTATCATTATTATTATTATATAATGCTGGTTTTTTGTTTTGGGTTTTTTGTTGTTTTGTCTTTGTTTTTTTGTTAAGACACAACCAATTAGACTGAAGCAAGATAAAACCATTAGCTTTGCATGTCACTTTATGTTTATTGTTTCTTAAAAAAACTGCCTAGAATTCAGAAAAAATTCAGAAACTTGTAGGGATGAGAGACTTTTAAGAAAAGGTCTAGATTATTGGAACATTTGTCTTCATAAAGGCAAAATCTCTGAGCATATGATGATTTACAATGACTGTCTCAATAAGAACCTGACAGTCTGTGCTCCAGTTACAGGATTTGATTCAGACATGGGAAAAAATCTATATAATGAATTTTTATAGACACTAGAATTCCCAGCAGAGGGAGAATACGGAATGTTGAAGGACTTTTGTGAATGGGATGCATTTATACCACATCGAGGGGATTTAAATACAGTTATAGCTGAGTGGATGTCATTGCTTGTTAATAGGGCTTTAGTGCTACCTGTATTTTCATAGCCATGTGCAGCATGGAAAGGAATTGCAGGGATTCCTAGTAAAACCATTCTAGTTAAGGGTAGGGCTTTGTATATCAGCCTTCCCAGCTTCAAATTGCAGCCCCTCTTCTTACTGGCTGTGTGAACTGTACCAAGTTACTTAGTTTCACTGAACCTTAGTTTCCTGATCTGTAAATGAGGATAATAGACTTATTGTTAGGATTAAATGAGAATGAGTTCTTAAAGGCCGTTCCTGGGACATAGTAAGTGTTTAGTAAATGCTAACTATTATCCTTATTAGTAATGAAGGTAAATTCTGCCCACCAAACCCTAAAAAAGTTCCTTTTGTTTTATTCTTTTCTTTCTAATAGCTGGAACCCAGGCTGGAGAAGAGATGCCTGTTGTTTCGAAAACCAACATTAAGGAGTACAAAGATAGCTTCTCTAATGAGAAGTTTGATTTTCGCAACCACCAAAATATCACTTTCTTTGTTTATGTCAGTAATTTCACCTGGCCCATCAAAATTCAGGTAAGATGTGCTTTTTGGTGTCATCTGCAGACATGGTGAACTCTTTATTAGAAACTAAATTCACTAATTTGGAACTTGTAGTAAACAACCTGTACAGTATTGCTTTGCCTATGTAAATCTATAGCAAAGGAGTACTGAGCCCATGAATACCATAGAAGATTGTAGTGGAGATGGTATAAATCACTCATGAAGGAAAGTTGTAAGCTTGTTTGAAATGGGGTGGCATGTAACAAATTTGATAATTATAACTATATAATTTCTCCATTTAGCACTCGCCATGTAAAAGTTTGTAGAGCTACATAAAGAGCTTCAATTATGGAATGAATGCAATGGATATAAAAGCCCTATAAGTTCATATTAAAGAACCTAGGCCTTACAGTCAAACAGACATGGTTTTGAATCTTAGCTTGTTCCTGTACAATTCAGGTAGCCTTTTGACAGCTCAGATTTTTATACTTGTGGTGTGAAAGGATTCATGTCACCTACTGCAACAACAGCTATTATCCATCTGCTCATTTTCTCAGTTTCCACAAAACTGTCCTTGAGGAAGACCTTAATACTTTTTGCTTTTACCCCCTTCATTTTGGGTAAATGTGGAATTTAGGGATGTGTGTACTTTCAGGGACTGGTTCACTTTTAGCCATAGGAGTATGGTCACTGGACCAAGGTTATGGTTATTTGCTGAATTTCAGAAGCATAGTCAACTGAAGCAAGTTGTCATAAATCGATTAGGATGGATTTGCAATCTAATTCTGGTAGTTATATGTTCATGCCTCAGGGCTATGACTAAAGAACAATCTTTTCCATTCTGAAATGTGGAGGATAGGCTCTGTGTTGTATTTATTCTCACCACCCTATCTAAATGGTCTAGAAGTTCCTCCTCTGGTTGGCTTCTCCCTTTTCTCTGGCACAGTTTGCTTCCCTCCTCAGCCAGCCTTCTTGTAAGCATTGATCACATTCCCTATTTCTGTTTTCTCTTATTCATTCATTCATCAGCCAAAAACAGTCTGCCTTCTCCCCTCACCACATCCTGAAACTGCTCTGTCTTAGTGAACAACAGTGACTGAATCCTCCTGTCCCCTCTCCTTTGTAGAGTGACTTGAATTCTTTCTTCCTTGCCTTTCTGGTTCTTTCTTTCCCTGATTCTCTGGCCAGTCTTTTTAGGGAATCCTCTTCTTTAAACATTGGATTGTCTGGGATTCAGGTTGGTTCTCTTTTGTCTTCATCCCAGTTTCTTTGGATAATTCCATCCCATTTGTAGGTACTGATCTGTACTGGTGATTCTCAGTGTTCTGTCTTCAACCCAGCTTATAGTGTTGTATTGTACCCCGAATCTCACAAGGACGCCTCAAGAAGTCAAATTATGGAATCATTTATTAAAGGCTGGCGGCTTATGAGGGGCAAAAGTACTCCAAATCTTGCAGCCCCAAAAAGCTCGCCACGTCTGGCTTATATTGGCAGAATATCATAAAGGTATTGATTACATATAAGATTATATGTATATATATGTAATCATGCCACAATCACATATAATTTTATATAAGATTAAATTACATGAACTTTAAAAAGGGGACATCTATAATTCTTTGGGTTTAGAATGAGGGAACCTGGTTTGCGCGAAGCAGTTACAGAAGCGAAATTGAGCAAGTTAGTTATCTATAAAGATTAAGTATAGTTTTGGGTCTATAGATCACTGACTCAACAGAAACACATTATCTGGGGCCACTGAGGCAATTTAGAATAATTGTGCTGTCCAGATTCTGGGATCACTGAGTCGACCAGAATGCATTATCTGTAGCTACTGAGGCAATTTAGGGTAATTGTGCTGACCTGGTTCCCAGAAGAATATGATTCGATAACCAGTGAAATCACAATCATTGGGATATTCAAACCACCATCCATGGAGTATTCAGTCGATTGGGATAGCATATATAAGATCAGAAAATCCAAATAACTTTTCTATTGTTTTAGCAAGCAAATAAGTACAGAACCCAAAACAGCAGAGTTAAAGTTGAAGTTAAAACTGCAGATGATTGCTACCAATCCTCAATACTTGAGTCCAGACCAGTAAGTACTCTTGGTTGCTGCTTAGACATCTCTACCTGGACATTCACAAGCTCTCTGCACTTAAGCACATAGTCATTTTTGTGACACCAAACCCTGTGCTTCTTTTGTCAGTGAATGGCAGGCACCACAGATACATTGTTTTGCATAAGCCAGGTTCTGGGAAGTCATTTGCATTCCTGGGATAAACCTGACTTGAGCAAGATGTGTCATTTTCTTTCTTTAAGTATTGTTGTATTTAGTTTGCTAATGTTTTGAGAACATTTTATGTATTTCATGAGTCAGAACGTCAAATAATTTTCCCTTCTTGTCCTTGTTACTGTTTTTATATCAAGGTTAAATTAACCTTTAATAATTGTGGAGTTTTCTTTTTTTTGGAAAAGATTATATAAGATTAAATTACATGAACTTTAAAAGGGGACATCTATAATACTTTCAACAATAAAGATAAAATTTAAAATACTGTCATGATAAAAAAAAATTACATGAACCTTAAATACTTGATAGATGTCTTTTAAAATCATTTGGGAGAATCCAAGATGGCGGCATAGGTAAACACCTACACTGCTGCCTTGCACAACAATTTCAAAACTACAACTAAAAGAACGGACATCATCCAGAACCACAGGAAAGCTGGCTGAGTGGAAGTTCTACAACTAGAGGGAAAGAGAGGGGCTCACAGAGAACCAGAGGACCTGCAAAAAGCTGAGGTACGGAGACACGCGCGTGGAGAGAGCGGGTGCTGGAGTGCCTGGCTGGTTTTCTCTGACGGGAGGGAGACAGAGACTCTCAAAGGCATTGAACCCCTTATCCTACGCCACTAAACCCCAGATCCAGCCGAAACTCATAAGGGGTGAGTTTGGACTGTGAAAAGGGAGAAGTGCACGGAAATTTAGGGGAGTCGCAGAAGATCAAAGCCTGGTGGTGCGCACGGCGCTGCGCGGAGGACAAATTGCTGATTGTGCCGCTGGCTTTCACGACTGGGCAAGAGACAGACCCTCCCAACTGTGCCACTTCTGACTCCACTAAGCCCCTGTTTTGGGCGAAACCCTGGGACCTAGTCTCGTGTGGTCCTGGTGCACAGGGGAGACGGAGGGGCAGCGGTCTAGAGGCACTGCGGGCACTCGGGCACAAGGACCGCACCAGCGATTACCCAGTCACGTAAGACTCAGGGCCGTGGAGGGTGGGGCGACTGGAAGGCAAGGCGGTCCCTTAAGCCCTGAGACTCCACCCATCCCAAGCTCAACAGAGAGGCTTCTGTGGCTTTGAAAGTCTGGTATCATAAGGCTGAATCCAACACAAAAGTTCTCCCGGCATAGTGAAAATGCCGAGACAAGGGAAGGGATCACAAACAAAAGAAACGGAGGGAAAAAAAACGACTGGATATAGAGTTCAAAACCACGCTTATAAGGTTTTTCAAGAATATGCTAGAAAAGTTGGATAAATTTAGTGAGGCCCAAGAGGAGATGAAAAAGGACATCCTAGAGACACTGACTGAAATAAAAAATACTATACAGAGCTCTAACAGCAGATTAGAGGATGGCAAGAATCAAGTCAAAAATTTGAAATATAAAGAAGCAGAAAACATTCAACTGGAAAAGCAAGAAGAGAAAAGAATCCAAAAATGTGAAGATAATGTAAGGACCCTCTGGGACAGCTTCAAGTGTACCAACATCAGAATTGTGGGGGTGCCAGAAGAAGAGAGAGAGCAAGATACTGAAAACCTTTTTAAAGAAATAATGACTGAAAACTTCCCACATCTGGTAAAAGAAATAGACTTACAAGTCCCAGAAGCACACAGAACCCCAAATAAAAGGAATCCAAAGAAGACCACACCAAGACAAATCATAATTAAAAGTCCAAGAGCAAAAGACAAAGAAAGAATATTAAAAGCAGCAAGAGAAATACAGTTCATTATCTACAAGGGAGCACCCATATGACTGTCAACTGATTTCTCAACAGAAACGATGCAGGCCAGACGGGAGTGGCAAGAAATATTCAACGTGATGAATAGCAACAACCTACAACCAAGAATAATCTATCCAGCAAAGCTATCATTCAGAATTAAAGGGCAGATAAAGAGCTTCACAGAGAATAAAAAGCTAAAGGAGTTCATCAACTCCAAACCAGTATTATATGAAATGCTGAAGGGTACTCTTTTAGAAGAGGAAGAAGAAAAAGGTAAAAGCCAAAAAATTATGAACAACAAATACATATCTATCAAGTGAATCTAAAAATTAAGTGGATTAAAAATTTGATCAACAGAATAAACTGGTGAATGTAATAGAATCAGGAGCACAGAAAGGGAGTAGACTGATAATTCTCAGGGGGACAAAAATCATAAAGCATCAAACAGACTGTGAAATTACACCAGAAAGATTAAAGTTAGGTGAGGTAAATAAGTGATCAATCAAAGGACTTGTATGCATGCATATAAGCATAACCAATGATCACAGACACCGGGGGGTTGGGGTATGCCTGGTAGGGAGGGGGGGCCATGGGGAGATATGTATAAAAAATTAATAAAAATTAATAAAATAAAATCATTTGATTCTGAGGTTTTATATGTGGAGATTTTATTTTATTTTTTTAATCCTCAGACGAGGATTTTTTTCTATTGTTTTTCAGAAAGAGTAAAAGGGAGAGAGGGCGAAACATCGATTTGAGAGAGACACATCGACTGATTGCCTGCCTGCACATGCCCCAATGGGAGGCCAGGAGGGAACCGAAACCCAAGTGTATGCCCTTGATCTAGAACAAACTTTTGACCCTTCAGTAAATGAGCTGATGCTCTTACTAGTGAGAACACCGGCCAGGACTATGTGGAGATTTTTTTAACTACTGATTCACTTCTTTAATAGTTATAGGATATTTTGGATTTTCTTTTTCTGTTTGAGTAACTTAAGATAATTTTTTATTTCTTATGTTTTTCAAATGTATTGACACAAAGTTATTCACACTATCTTTTGATCTAATTTTGCAGCATCTGTCCTTACATATACTGAATCATACCTTAAAAACAGTTAATCAGTGGTTTTCAACCTTTCCCATACCCTTTAATACAGTTTCTCATATTATGGTGACGCCCAACCATAAAATTATTTTTGCTGCTACTTCATAACTAATTTTGCTACTGTTAATGAATTGTAATATAAATAACAGTGTTTTTCAACGATTTTAGGCTCTACAGCAGCAGTTCTCAACCTGTGGATCATGACTCACAGGTTGAGAACTAGTAGCAGGATTGCCTAAGACCATCAGAAAACACAGATATTTATTTATTTATTTAAATTTTTATTTTTTATTAATGTGTTACATGTGTACATATCTTCCCACTGCCTCCCCCATTCCCATGCGTGCCCTAACCCACCAGGGAAAACACAGATATTTACATTACGATTCATAACAGTAGCAAAATTACAGTTATGAAATAGCAACGAAAATAATTTTATGGTTGGGGGTTACCACAACATGAAGAACTGTGTTAAAGGGTCGTGGCATTAGAAAGGTTAAGAACCACTGAATTAAATGGTAAATTTTATCTTCTATATATTTTACCCCAACAAAATTAGTTTTAAAAATTACAACAATGTCCTAGTCCAGTGGTCGGCAAACTCATTAGTCAACAGAGCCAAAACTCAACAGTATGATTGAAATTTCTTTTGAGAGCCAAATTTTTTAAACTTAAACTTCTTCTAACGCCTGTTCTTCAAAATAGATTCATCAAGGCCATGGTATGTTGTGGAAGGGCCACACTTAAGGGGCCAAAGAGCTGCATGTGGCTCGCAAGTTGCGGTTTACTGACCACTACCCTAGCCAGTTTTGTTCAGTAGACAAACCTCGGCCTGCAGATCAAAGGGCTCCAAGTTTGATTCCAGTCAAAGACACGTACCTTTGTTACAGGTTCCTCCACCATCTAGACCCTGGTCAGGGCTCGTGCAGGAGGCAACCAATTGATGTGTTTCTCTCACATCGATGTTTCTCTCTGTCTTTCCCTCTCTCTTCCACTCTTTCTAAAAATCAATGGAAGAATATCCTTGGGTGAGGATTAAATAAATAAATAAAAATCACAGCAGGATTTCTTTTTTTTTTTGTAAATATAGACAAGCTTATTCTAAAATTTATATGAAAAGACAAAGATTCTAGAATAGCTAGAACAGTTTTGAGAAAGAGGACTAAAGTGGGAGGAATCACTATATGCAATGTTAAAGATTACTATTTAGCTAGAGTAACCAAAACATTGGGTTACTGCAGGAGGATAGACACAGATCATGCAATAGAATGGACATGAAATAGAATTCTGAAACCTGAAATAGATCCACATAAATATGCCCAACTGTTTTTTGACAAAAGTGCAAAGACAGTTCAGTTGAGGAAGGATTGCCTTTTCAACAAGTAGTCCTGGAACAGTTGAGCAACCATAGGCAAAAAAACGAACTTTGACATAAGCCTCACAACTCTCTTACATAAAAATTAACTCAATATGGATTAACAATTTAATTGTAAAACAAAGCTATAAAACTTTTAATAGAAAATCTTCACATCTTAAGGCTAGCAAAAGGTTTTTAGACTTGACAAAAACATGACCCATAAAAGGAAAAATTGATAAATTGGACATCAAAACAAAAAGGTTTTCTTTTGTGAAAGAACCTGTTAAGGGGATGAATCAACAAGCTACATACTGAGAAAAAGTATTTTCAAACTATAATTCCAACAAAGCACTTAAATCTAGAATATAAGGATAATTCTCACCTGGGCTGGTATGACTTGGTTGGAGTGTCATCTCATATACCAGAAGATTGCAAGTTCAATTTCCGTTCAGGGTACATACATAGATTTTGGATTTGATCCCTGCTTGAAGCATGTAAAATCACTGAGCATGTCTTGGGTGAGGATTTAAAAAGAGAGAGAGAAGGAATAATTCTCAAAATTCATTAAAAAACAAACACATCATTTAGAAAATGGACAAAAGACATAAAGAAGCATTTCACCAAAAAAGGATGTACATATCATATATAATAAAAGGCTAATATAAAAATCGACCGAACTGAAACAACTGGTGGCTATGATGCACACTGGCCACCAAGGGCAGATGCTCAACACAGGAGCTGCCCTCTAATGGTCAGTGTATTCCCCCAGGGAGAGCACTGCTCAGCCAAAAGCCGGCTCAGGGCAGCACTAAGGATTTCCAACTGGAGCAGGCCTAACCCGGCAGTCAGACATCCCCCAAGGGCTCCCTGACTGCAAAAGGACATTGGGCTTATAGTGTCATATAATCACATGAAAAGATGTTTAGCACCAAAAGCTATTAAATAAATGCAAAGTAAAACCACAATGAGATATCACTGTGCACCTATCAAAATGACTAAAATTGAAAATAATAGTAACAAATGCTAGAGAGGTTGCCAGGAAATTGGATCATGTTTACATTGTTGGTGGGAAACTGAGATGGTACAGCTACTCTAGAAAATAGTTTGGCATTTTCTTGTAAAACTAAACTTGCTATTATATAATCCAGCAGTTGCATTCCTGGGCATTTATCTAAGAGAAATGAAAATTTGTTTTAAAAACATGTTTTTATTAATTTCAGAGAGGATGGGAAAGGGAGAGAGAGATAGAAACATCAATGATGAGAGAGAAGCATTGATAGACTGCCTCCTGCACTCCCCCCACTGGGAATCGACCCCGCAACTCAGGCATGTGCCCTGATTGGGAATTGAACCATGACCTCCTGGTTCATAGATCAACACTCAACCACTGAGCCACACTGGCCCACAGACACCTGTGCCTCAACATTTATAGCACCTATTTGGCAGTATTTAGCAGCTTCATTCATAACAGCCCTAAACTGGAAACAAACCAGGTATTATTTGGCAGGTGAAAGGATAAATAAATTGTGCTACCTCCATGTCATGTAATAATATTCAGCAATAAAAAGAAACTAAGGTATTGATACAAGTTGGATAAATTGCAAGAAAATTTTGCTGAGTGGGGGTAAAATTAGAAATTGGAATTATGCATTATTTTATTTCTGTAAAAAATTGTTAAATATATTTTATTAATTTTTTTACAGAGAGGAAGGGAAAGGGATAGAGAGTTAGAAACATGGATGAGAGAGAGACATCAATCAGCTGCCTCTTGCACGCCCCCTACTGGGGATGTGCCCACAACCAAGGTACATGCCCTTAACCGGAATCAAACCTGGGACCTTTCAGTCTGCAGGCCAATGCTCTATCCACTGAGCCAAACCAATTTCAGCTATTTCTGTAAAATTTGAAAATAAAAATTTTATACCCAAAACAGATATGATTTACTGAGGCTTCACCTTTACTCTGACCTCTAGAAGATCCTATTTTAAAAGGGTCATCTGATTAGGTCAGGCCCTCCACTCTAGGGGAGAATGTAGGTAATAACATAGTGGGAACCTTGGAGGTCAACCAGGGGTTTAGATAACTTGTCTGACCTAGAAAAGGTTGGGTTCTAGGCCCCCACTAGTACAATTTCAGTTTGATAGCATTTTCTAACACTATCAAATTATAGATCACACTAGAGGCCTGGTGCATGAAATTAGTGCACAGGGAGGAGGGTGGTTGTCCCTCAGCCCAGCCTGCACTCTCTCCAATATGGGACGCCTCAAGAGATGTCCGACTGTCTGTTTAGGCTCGATCCCAGTAGGCAATCGGACATTCCTCTCACAATCCAGGACTGCTGGCTCCCAACTGCTCACCTGACTGCCTTCCTGATTGCCCCTAACCACTTCTGCCTGCCAGCCTGATCACCCCCTAACCACTCCCCTGCCAGCCTGTTTGTCCCTAACTGTCCTCCCCTGCACGTCTGGTAACCCCTTACTGCACTTCACTGCAGGCTTGGTCCTCCCCAACTGCTCTCCCCTGCAGGCCTAGGTCCCCTTGAACTGCCCTTCCCTGCAGGCCCAGTTGCACCCAACTTCCCTCCCTTGCAGGCCTGGTCCCTCCCAAATGTCCTCCCCTGCTGGCCTGGTCACCCACAACTATTCTCTCTTGCAGGCCATCTTGTGGTGGCCATCTTATGTCCACATGGGGGCAGGATCTTTGACCAAATGGGGGCAGCCATCTTGTGTGTTGGAGTGATGGTCAATCTGTATATTACTCTTTTATTAGATAGGATAGAGGCCTGGTGCATAGGTGGGGACCAGCTGGTTTGCCCTGAAGGTTATCCCGATCAGGGTGGGGGTTCCCTTGGGGCGTGGGGTGGCCTGGGAAAGGGGTCTGTGGTGATTTGCAGTTCAGCCACGCCCCCCAGCGACCCAAGCAGAGGCCCTGGTATCTGGGATTTATTTATCTTCTACATTTGAAACATTGTAGCCTGGAGTAGAGCCAAGCCCACTCCATGGTGGCAGCCATTTCTGTTGGGACTTACCTTCTATAATTGAAACTTTGTAGCCTTGAGTGGAGGCCTGGGCTGGCCAGGGTGTGCGGAAAGCTTGCCTTCCAGCCTGCAGGGAAGGGCAGTTAGGGGTGACCAGATGTGCAGGGGAGGGCAGTTAGGGGCAAACAGGCTGGCAGGGGAGTGGTTAGGGGGTGATCAGGCTGGCAGGCAGAAGTGGTTAGGGGCAATCAAGAAGGCAGGCAGGTGAGCAGTTGGGAGCCAGCAGTCCTGGATTGTGAGAGGGATGTCCGATTGCCTACCAGGATCGAGCCTAACGGGCAGTCAGACATCTCTTGAGGCGTCCCATATTGGAGAGGATGCAGACTGGGTGTGTGGAAAGCTTGGCTTCCTCCATCGCTGGAGAAACCCAAACCTCCTTCCTGTTCTCTCCATGACCACAGCCATCTTGGTTGGGGTTAATTTGCATACTTGCTCCTGTTTGGCTGGTGGGCATGGCTTGTGTAGAGGAGGTATGGTCAATTTGCATATTACTCTTTTATTAGATAGGATGCCTTTGTAAAATACTTAATTTGAACTCTAGTAAATGTAATTTATTGACTTGTTTTTTAAGTTGAGATTGTTTTCATAATGACATACCTGATGATATTCTGAGTCCAGTTGAACTTCAGATATTGTTCTTCAGCATATAGCTGAAGAAATAATTAATATTTTTAAGAATTTTGGTGAGAATCTTGACTTAATGCTGCTGACGCTTTTCCCATTTGGAAAGAGGGCTCTGCACATAAACAGGCTTTTGTGCTGGAGATAGCCGAGCTGTTGCCAATGCGGAGTTCTAGTTTTTTTCCTTCCCATGCCCTGTTGCTCCACCCTCTGCAAGTCTCTAAAATGGTTTTAGAGCATTTCCTTCTAGAGGGATCACTTTCTCACACTTACTTTTAAAAAGTACGAATTTTAAGTTTCAGAATCAAAGAGATGTCGTTTTTCTGCCTGATTTTTTTTTTTTTTTTTGGTGCTTTTACCTGGGCTGGGTTACTCATTTGAGTGAGAGCCCTTTATGAAAGCTGCATTCAGGAGCACTTTTGAAAATAAACGATGGCATGCTCACCATTTAGTTTGCCAAGCTTTCCTTGAAAAGCAGGTAAGTTCTATTGAAAATGTGTCTTTTTGTTCTCTGGTATTTGCAAATGGTCTGACTAGACTTGTAGCATTGCGTGTTCTCAGTGTCTTCACACCACTGGTTCTGTGCATTTGGGACTGTATCTGAATGTGTGCTGTGGAGGGCTAAGCTTGTATCTTCCTAGGCAGATGCAGGCATGTTCTCAACAAAGGGAGTTATATGTTTCTTTATTGCTCTGTTTTCCTCAGAGCCTTCACTCCTCTGGATGTAGCTAGTTCTTAAACACAAAAACATGCATGCACACTAAGAGACTATACAAATTCAGTAAAAGTGTAGAGCACCAGGATATCTAAATGGTGCAGTAGTGTTGGCCATTCAGTTAAACTTCAGTATGGCTTTCAGTGCAACCAAAATAACTTTTCTGTCTTTCTCATTTTTTAAAGCAAAGTAACTGAGGAAATCTAATTCTGTACTCGGAAATTCATGTAAACATTGGTGTTTTAAAAATGTCAATGCTAAACTCAAGTTCCTTCACTCTGAAATGATCCCAGGATTCTTTTCCATAATTAGGAACAGATCAAAACCTATAACTGTTAACTGAGGGAATTTGAAACTTAACTATAAAAGTCTTTGTAGATGCAGTTTAAAAAAACACCTACCCAGACTGAAAGAGCCTGTGTGTAGTTGGGTGGAAGGTATGTTGGGGCTAGTTGTGTCTGTCTTCTGGTCAGCTGCTCCTGTGGGTGAGTGCCCCTCCCTCAACCCTGCTTTCTGAATGTGATCCTATGTGTTCTTCCCAGTGAGAAAGGACTCAGCCTGCTCAGCCAGGACCATCATTTGGGAGGATAGGTATTCAAGTTAGAGAACGGACAGACAGACGTGCGAGGGGGGAAGGTGGATAGTGAAGCTGGGATTCTAGCTTGTTACTGGCTCTGCAACAGAGGTTGTTATTGTAATGTGGAACTAATATTAAAGCTCTCTCCATGCTGGGTGTTTCATCTGCTACTTTATGTAAGAGGCTAGTGTTCACAAGTGAAGACAACACAGAATTTGTATTGAGAACCAGTTATTCATTTAGATTTTAGAGTTATGTTTATGGGTGCTAGCAGGATTGCTATACTGAACAAAGGGTGTTTCAAACTTTTATTGACTCAGATATACTTTTTTTAGTAAATGCTTTATTGAGATATAATTTACATACCATCCAATTCAACCATTTAAAGTGCACAATGTAGTGTTTTTTAACATTTTACAAAATTGTGCAACCATGACCACATCAATTTTAGAATATTTTTATCATCTGAAAAAAAAGAAATCACATACCCATTAATAGTCATTTCCCATTTCTTCTTCCTTCCTTCCTCCCCTTTCCGCCCACCCCCACCCCCACACACTGCTGCCTCTGAAAAACCACCGGTCTACTTTTTGTCTCTATGGATTTGCCTATTTGGGACATTTCATATAAATTGAATCACATAATATGTGGTCCTTTGTGACTGGCTTCTTCATTTAGCTCAGTGGTTTCAAGGTTCATCCATTTTTAGTATGTTTCAGTGCTTCATTCCTTTTTAAGACTTAATAATGTTCCATTGTGTGGATATACCACATTTTATTTATCCATTCATCTGTTGATGGATACTTGAGTTGTTTCCATTCTTTGAATATTATAGTGTCAGATGTATTTTTAATGTTTGTAGTAATTGTATAATAATGATGCCAATGTATATACAAACCTCCTTGTGTTATATATCTGTGCGTTAAAAGGTTTTAAGAATTACAAAGCTATGAAATAATTTAAAACTAAACTACATAAAATATATGCTTCAAGTGGCATTTAAGGCTCTTGTACTATCTTGTGGTTTCCATCATGATCATTACTTATTCTTTTTTCTTGAAAGTCTCTCTTTTGCTTTTCATCTGTGACTTTGGCTGTATCTTCTGAGCTTTTCAATGACATTGTTCCCTTGGGTTTGCTCTGAACCTTTCTCCCTGGACAGTCTCAGCCACACCATCTGTGAACATCATCTATAGCTAAAATGGAAAAATCCCCATCTCTAACAGACTTCTCTTTTGTGCTCTCCATAGCCAGGACCCACTAGGCTTCTTTAACATCCATGCACTCAGCAGACTTTCTGGCTCAAAGCAGCAGCCATGAATGGATAGCAGGAGCTATGTCAGGCACTGTGCTCCTGGGTGGGGAAGGGAGTGAGTGTCCTGTGTTGCCTGAGTCTGAGTGAGCATCATCAGAGCTGAGTCTTAAGGAACCTGGGGTCAGGCAGTGAGTGGGGAAAGGACATGCCAAATCACTTTCAAGAACTCCAGGAGTTTAGCAGAACTGAAGTTATGGTCGCCCTATGAGCAAATGCTGGAGGGCTAAGGCAGAGGCTGTCATGAAGAGAATGGAGGTTTCTGCTGAGAGGTTTGAACTGTAGTCTGAAAACCACGGCGGGCGGGGTGGGGGCGGGAGGGAGATCATTAAAATGCTTTAAGCCAAAAAGTGACAAAGATCAGTGTTTTTGAAAGGCCCCTCTTGCTGCAGTTTGGAGAATAGATTGGAAGGAGCCAGGCCGCAGTTGCAGTTTGCAAGTATAATTCTTGCTTAGAAACCCAGGGCAAGGTTTCACAGATGACTCATAGATATATCCCAATGGCAGCTTCCTTCCCTTATCTGTGCCTCCACAACCTTGACTGGTCTGGTTTTCACTACACAAAAATTCCCTTAAGGGCAAGGACACTGTTGTATATTTTTGAACCCTCAGTTTATAGCATAGTGTTAATCAGTTGTAGACATTCCATATATGTTGCTAGATGAAAGTTATAAGAGATTTAGACTTGGTATCAGAACTTTCTCTTTCTTTGCAACTTTCATAACTTCTTTAAAGGTCCTCTTACAGCTTTGTCTTATGTTGTCAAAGTGATTGCTGACCTCTGTTAAGGAACTAGCTGGGTTGGAGACCAAGAATTTGTCATCCCAGTCTCCACAGTGTGGTGTTAGATGACTGAATTGTTTTAGGTTGGAATTTCGTCAAAAGAGTTGAGAGGCATGCGAAAAGGAAAGGATGAGGACACAAACATTCCTGATTTTAGAGAGGGTAGTTAGGAGATACTACCGTATCTGTATTTACATACTTAAGAATGAAATGAGCCCAGCAACATGGCTCAGTGTTTGAGCATCAACCTATGAACCAGGAGATCATGATTCAATTCCCGGTCAGAGCATATGCTCTGGTTGCAGGCTTGATCTCCAATAAAGTGCGTGCAGGAGGCAGCTAATCAGTGATTCTCACATTAATGTTTTTATCTTTTCTTCCTCAACCTTTCTCTCTGAAATCAATAAAAAAATAAAATATATATGTGTATATGTGTGTGTGTGTGTGTGTGTGTGTGTGTGTGTGTGTGTATGTTGTTATATATATTAAAAAGAATGAAATACTAGAAAGTCTGTGATTAGCTTCAAAATAATATGATCACCAGAAAGTGGGTAGAGTATGAATGAAATATGATTGGCCATGAGCTGGTCATTATTAAGGCTGGGTTATGGCCCTAGCCGGTTTGGCTCAGTGGATAGAGCGTCGGCCTGTAGACTCAAAGGTCCCAGGTTTGATTTTGGTCAAGGACATATACCTTGGTTGTGGGCACATCCCCAGTGGGAGGGGTGCAGGAGGCAGCTGATCAATGTTTCTCTCTCATCAATGTTTCTAACTCTATCCCTCTCCCTTCCTCTCTGTAAAAAAAAAAAAAAAATCAATAAAAAATATATTTTAAAAAAGCTGGGTTATGAACACATCTGATTCATTTATTCTCTGCCTTCATGTAAAGTTTAAAAATTTCCATAATAAAAAAGTGGAAAAAGATAATACAAGTGATAGAACAAGAAATAAAGATACAAGTATATTATTTACCCTCGTACAGGAATGCACCTCAGCTGGAATAGGTCTTAGAACTGACCTGCTTTGCTTCACAGGAAGCATATTTTGCACTGGGAGGGTTTTACCATTTATTGGCCATTGCTGGGCAGTCTCTAGAACCATCAGGGATCAAGGGCAAAACTCCTTCTTTCTTAGCCCAAGATACCTTACCCTGATGAAAGTGGGGGTGGGAAGACTTCCCCAAGCGCTTCTGGCTTCACCCCAAGCAGGGGTGCACTAGAGGCTGTGAGGCCTGGGAAGCTGCCGTGCAGTGGGCCATGGCTGTATTTTCTCCTGCTCCTGCAGTTGTGGGTAACAGGCACATCTTCTCCTTGTATCTGAGGGTGTTCTATCCATTTCCTGTCTTTGTTGGCATCTTTCTATCACCATCACCCTTAGAATAACACCATAGACATAAACAGAGGCACTAAATACAGTGATGTAACTAAACTGGATGAGGGGATAATGGCCTGAATCACTTTCTATTATAAGCAAGAAGTCAGGAAGTAATATCTAATATGGCTAAATCAAGAAAGAACAAATTTTGCCGAAACGGGTTTGGCCTAGTGGATAGAGCATTGTCCGGGGACTGAAAGGTCCCAGGTTTGATTCCGGTCAAGGGCATGTACATTGGTTGCAGGCACATCCCCAAAAGGGGGCATGCAGGAGGCAGCTGATCTATCTCTCTCTCTCTCATCGATGTTTCTGGCTTTCTATCCCTTTCCCTTCTTCTCTGTGGAAAATCAATAAAAATATATTTAAAACAAAAGATGTATCCGAGTCAACGCACCAAAAAAAAAAAGGAAAGAAAGAAAGAAAGAACAAATTCTTTAAAAAGTATTAGTGATATAAAGGTATCACTCAGAAGAACTGAAAAGAATCCTAATTATCCTGGCCAGTGTTGCTCAGTGGTTAAGCCTCGACCCATGAACCAGGAGATCAGGGTTCAATTCACGGTCAGAGCATAGGCCCAGTAGGGGGTGTACAAGAGGCAGCCAATCAATGATTCTCATCTCTCTCTCTCTCTCCCCCTCTCTTCCTCTCTGAAATAAATTTAAAAAGAAAAGAATCCTAATTAAAGGTGGGGTCCTCTGGAGAGAAACCTTAAGAAGAGGGAGGGAGAGCAGGAACCATTGCTTTGTATCATTTGCCCTTTAGTACTTGTTGGTACTTCAACCAATTGTATATCATTCTTAATGTTTTCTAAATTATTAATGAGCATGATAAAATGGAATAGGAATTTTGGAGAGGTGAAAAGGAATGGCTGGAAGGAAATTTGGGGAAGAAAGCACAGAGCAGTATTGAGGTGGGAGGTTGGGAGTAGACAGATGGTGAGTGTTAGCTTGCATGTCAGGAATGAGTGGCTCGGTGATATTTACCAGCCTGGGGCTCTGGCCAGAGCTTGGGTATACAATTTTTGTGCCAGCACAAACCAGCGTTAGGTGGGTGGTGTGTGAGGCAGGTAATGAGCACTGGGATCCAGTCCAGGGCCTCTGGTCTCAACATAGAGTTTCATATAGAACTTTGGGGTTTATTTGTTTGTTTGTTTTTTAAAGAAAGTTATTTTGTAGCACAGCAAAACTCAAAGAGCTGGCAGCACTAGAACCAGGTTAGAATATGCTCAGCCAGTGGTCACAGGACCTTCTGTCCTCAGCACAGCTGAGGCCTGAGTGGAAAGCTGTGTGTAGACAGGACTAAGTTCTTATAGGAGAAATAGTCCTTTCCTGGCTTCCAGCCTTACAGTGACCAGAACTATGTGGCAAGATTGGCATGGTGAAGCCAGGAGCCCAGATGGCAGGCATGTCCACTTCAGCACTTTGGGATCCTAATGTGAGACCTTCAGCATCTGCAGAGGTTGACCTCTCAGGGAAATTTGAGCAGCAGAGGGGCTGTAGTCTTAGTGGGATCCCAAACCAGGTAGAGCTGAGCCCTAGTGGAGCTGCTGGCCTTAAGACCTCGGAGCAGAGTTTCTGCTGGGTACACATAGACCTTGGGTTTTCTCAGAGCCTGACAGGCACTGCTTCAGAGTCAAGATTGCATCGCCTCACGGGGCATCCAACTGTCCTTTCCCATCCTCTCCCTGTCTTGCATGCTCTAACAATGAAGATCATTCCTGTGAAGATAAAAGATTAGAGGCCTTTTCCTGTTTTTCAATCCTTGTATGTTAAAAGGTAGTCTTTCCCTACTCATTCAATATTCATTTACTTAAGTTTTTGTGTCTATTTGCTTTATAAATTGCACTAATAGATGTAAAATGTTTTTTAAAAAAAGGGTAGTGGAGTATAAGAAAGGTCTTATTTTTCTTATTTTTAACGTATGCTTGGCCTCAGCCTCTACCTACCATAGTTTATAAATTCATTTTCAGCTTGTGTTCACAGAGCTCCATTCCCTTCTCTCAGTGATGTGCGGAAACCTCGGGGCTTAACAGACCAGCACTCTGGGGAAGGACCTCTGATCTACACTCACTGACTACTCCCAGCACTCTGGCCCCCACTACCATGAGGTTTGTCTGAAGGCAGCTGTCCTCACTCCCATGTGTGTGACAGGCTTGGACACAGAATAAGCACTGAGGCTCCAGAGCCCCCAGGCCCACCATGCAGTCACCCAACATTCCTTTGCACCCCATATTCCTTGGCACTTTCAGAACTCTAAAACATCCTCTTCATTCCCTTTGTTTCCTAGTCTGAAGGTTTGCGTCTTGCCTCTTTTTATTTCAAAGTACTATCCTCTCTTCCTCTACCCTCATCCTTCCCTTCACTCCTACCCTGGGAAAGATCCAAGTTATTTTCTTTTGAGGCCAAACCTTTCAAAGAAAAGTGTTAAATTTTTTTCCCATTGCAATTCATGAAACTAACTAAATTGTTCAGGGGAAGGAATGAGGGAAGATATTTTAAAAATAATTCCTTATTTCACAGTTTCTTGAAGTGTGGCCTCTGAACTCCAGCATCAGAATCATGTGGGGAACTTAAAGCTACAGAAGTAGGAATAGGGCCAGGAGTTCAGACTTTGTGGCAAGCTCTCCAGAGTTTGAGAACCCTGCTATAGTTCTTAGAATGCAAAGGTGCATCTGCTTTAGTGTCGGCAGTGGAGAATTACCTTTTTATTCTTTCTCCTACAAGAGTTAAAAAATCAGATATTAAGATCTTTGTAGACAGAAGAATACAGGCATCATCTTTTCCAGGTTATACACAAGTAGCATATGATTTCCCCTAGCCTTTAAAAGAAGTGGATCAAATGTTGGAGAGAATGTAGAGAAGAGAGCCATTTCCCAATGGATGATATAGGATGGTTGAATAAAAAGAGAGAATACTCTAGTGACAGGAAGATCAAATGCAGTAATACAGCTATCTGAAAACACTTGTTTGGCTGATGCACAAAATTAGTGCTTAGGCAGGGCAGATCCTCCTTATCCTATCCCACGTCCTCGCTGGGCTTCAGAGTTTTGTTTTTTAGAATTTATTTAACACACACTGAGCACCTACCCCCTCTGCAAGCACATCTTAATCAAACATGTCACTGAAAATTGAGTCGGCAGCAGGTGTGTAAATGTACAGGGACATAAATTCTAGATGTCCTGAAGTGTGGAGAGTGATACCTACTATTTAGAAAGGGAGAATAATGGCATTGGGAGCTTAATTTACTCAGAGACATTGAAGCATACAACAGACTGACAAATTTCAGAGGGAAGGTGGGGGCAGAAAAAGATTAAACAAAGAATTTAAAAGCATATGTACATAACCCATGGACAGACAATAGTGCGTTGAAGGCCTTGGAAAGGGGTGGAATCGGGGTGGAGTGGGTCCATGGGGGGGAAAGGAGGGCTATCTATAATACTTTCAACAATAAAGACTTAAAGAATAAAGGCTTTTAATAAAAAAATAAAAGATAAATTGTAGTGAGATTTTCTTCTCTGAATTAAGTAGATTTTATTATAAAAATTCTTATTTTTAGTATTAGAAAAGTCCATAAACACATTTAAACATTTTTATAATAATCATGAAAAAAATGTCTGATTGGGATAGCATCTTGGAAAATAGAACTCAAAAGAACAAAAAAAAATGTTTATTTAGATTTTATAGTTAAAACTTAAATTAACCCAGCTGGTATAGCTCAGTGGTTGAGCACTGATCTATGAACCAAGAGGTCATGGTTTGATTCCCAGGGCAAATGCTCTGGTTGCTGGCTCAGTTCCCAGTAGGGGGCATGCAGGAAGCAGCCGATCAGTGATCCTCTATTGTCATTGATGTTTCTATCCCTTCCTCTCTGAAATCAATAAAAATATATGTTAAAAAATGAAATTATGGATGCAACCATGAGCCTCCGTTCTTAGAAAAAAAGTGAGGTCATTATTTTTCCAACTATCATATTTGTTCAGCAAATATTTATTAAGCACTTCTTACATGCCACTCTTGCTTTAGGCACTAAGATATAGTAATTAGCAGCAAAGTTCCTGTGCTCTTATGGATCTTATTTACTAGTGAAAGAAAAAGACTATAAATAAATGCACCTGTAAAAGCTGAAGGAAAATCAAACAAGGTAGGAGAAAAGAGTTGTGGCTTCAGTTGTGTTGTGGTGCTTGGAGTTCAATCTTCCTCTTCACATTTGACTTCACACCATGATTTAAAAAAAATAGTCACCAGGGCCTCATCAGGTTTCCTAAGATCCTCTCTTAATCCTATTAAGAGTATTTTGAAGGGCTTACATCTGTAACCTTTATCCATCTTCAGTTGACAATTCTGCCATCTTTGTCAGTGGTTTTATGTGATCAGTTCTCCAACAGCACTTTCACTAAAATCTCATCTTTTGCAAAATTGATTGTGCAATTGGTTTGCATATCTGACAGTCTGTGAACAGGCAGTGCCCAATTCATGCTTGTTGCACTCCCCTTCACTCTCAGCAATTCTTAGAGTGATAAATTCATCACTCTATCAATTAAACATTAATTAAGACGAACACAGTGGATGGACTGTTAAGCAGGATGAGATGTTTGTAAGTGGTTGGTCCATTCATAAACATTTTTATGTTATGACTTTTGCTTTCCTAAGAAACCCTATAGCTGTGGAGACTTAGATGATAAACATTCAACAAAATAGGACCCCTTTTGGAATAATGTGAATCTTGGGTACCAGCCACACTGGCAGCCAGCTTGTATAGGCTTGTTATGACTTTAAATTGGACATGAATGTGGCGTGACCCTGCTTTACTAAGCCCTAGGAGAGCTTCCCTGGGGTGTAGGCTCATGGACACTGATAGATCCTCAGAAGGTGCCATTGGCATCCAAACTTTTTGGCATCCCATAATAATTAAAAGCATCTTATGGGTTTCTTTTAAATGTAAACAGTGAGGACATACTAATGTTTTAAGAAATTAAACTCTCTAAACAGAATTGAATGAGCTAGAATCTGTTTTCTTCTTTTTCCATCTTCATTCCTCAAGATTGAATAACTTTGTTTATATAATAACTTTGTTAATATAATTGTCCTTCTCTAATCTTATTTAAATGCTTTTATGTGAGGACTATAGCTATATTCTTTTTTTTTAATATCTTTTTATTAATTTCAGAAAGGAAGGGAGAAGGGGAGAGAGAGAAAAACATCAGCAATGAAAGAGAATCATTGATTGGCTACCTCCTGTATATCCCCTACTCTGGATCAAGACTGCAACCCAGGCCTGTGCCAGGACCAGGAATCGAACTGTGACCTCCTGGTTCACTGAGCCACGCTGGCTGGGCTATAGCCATATTCTTAGAGAGCCTTCTTATTTGATATGTGTTATTGTACTAGAAGGGAAAACAAAGAATGTGGGTTTCTTTTAACCTAAGATATGAAACCTGTGTTATCTTTGTATTTCTGATTATAAATAGTAGCCAGAGGAAGGCTACCAAAGCTTCAGATTCTATGCCCATAATAATCTATGGCCTGAAGAAGCAGTATTGGAACTTTATTTAGGGACTATTAAAAAGAAAATAATACCAGCCCTGACCGGTTTGGCTCAGCGGATAGAGCATCAGCCTGTGGACTCAAGGGTTCCAGGGTCAATTCCAGTCAAGGGCATGTACCTTGGTTGCAGGCACATCCCCAGTTGGGGGCGTGCAGGAGGCAGCTGATCAATGTTTCTCTTTCATCAATGTTTCTAGCTCTCTATCCCTCTCCCTTTCTCTCTGTAAAAAATCAATAATATATATATATTTTTTAAAAGAAAATAATACCATCCAAAAGGTAAACAGAGGACACCTCTTCTCCCTCTCTGAATCTGGCTATTAAAAGAGTGCAAAGCATAGCCCTGGCTATTGTGGCTCAGTTGGTTGGAGCCTCATCCCTTATATTGAAAGGTGGCAGGTTCGATTCCCAATTGGGGCTGCTATGGTAGGCAACCGATTAATGTTTTTTTCTCCCCTTTTCCTCTCTCTCTCTAGAAAATTGTTAATAAAAGAGTGCAAAGCATTGTATTGCTATTGTGCTGGGGCCTGGGCATAACTTTTCTTGCATTACTGCAGGATGGGAGTTGCTTCCTGACAAAGATAAGGGGTTGAGTGAGATTAGTAAAAGTCATTTACTTCTTGATTGTCATACATATTGTCTGTACTATAACACTTATTCGATTATTCAATAATTGCTTTGTGTGTAGTATCATTCTCTCTCCAAGGAGGGCTCTGTTCCCCTAAAAAAAAAAAATAGAAAGCAGGGAATACACCATAATAGCTGGCAGGTACTGCAGGTAATAATAAGGACATGATTGTCATACTTAGTAAAAAAAATCCTGAGTTGCACATATCATATTCTAATATCTGAAATCAAGGTGAATCTTACAGTTAGTGATTTAAAAAGTATTTTATCATAGTTTAATTGGCAGTTTTTTCTTAATAGTTTACACAAGAATGCCTCTTTTAGACAGTGGTTTTGATTACACTAGGAATATTTTATATTCTTGGTATAAAGACTATTCACTGTATAATGAAATTATTTAAATTCCAATTGATGTTATGTTGATTGTCAGGTGATACTCAGTATATAAGATTTGAGATACGCTTAAAAAAAGACATTATCCTGAAGTGAGTACATACTGAGCACATAAATATCAAAGGAATGAGGGGCATTAGATGAGGTAGCCCTCTATACTGTAGATCAAGAATTGGAATTTGAAACAAACCAGCTGAGTATTTTGTCTGGATGAAGGCACAAGGAGGTAGCAAGCAAACTGACTTGCCTGTCATTAGTATGAGATGTCTTCAATTTCAGCCTCTAAGAACTTAGGTTTATTATCGTGAGCAGAGGGGCACTGGAGGAGGTTGTGGAAGCCTCAGAATACAGTAAGTTCTCAACATCATTGATGGATTCTGTAAGCAAAACAACATATAACACAACCAATATGACCATAGTCTAATTGATAGAATAAAAATTAAAGTTCCTGTGGCATCTCATCAACATTATAAGGACAAAATGTTATTGGAGGGCCTGCTGTATTACTTTTGGGTTCGCAGTTAAACAAGAGAAGAAACTAAAGGGATGAGGCACTTTTCCTCAAGTGAAAAATATTATATTAATCTCTTGTTTAGAATTGAAAGTATGTTTTCAGCTTACCTATTGAACCAAGAAAACAAGAGTTAATGGTGCAGTTAACCCACCTAATCACACTACTGTTTCTCTGTTACAGATTGCCTTCTCCCAGCACAGCAATTTTATGGACCTGGTACAGTTCTTCGTGACCTTTTTCAGGTAATTTTACTCATACAAACCATATCTGTTCTTTTGATTGAGATACTTAATTCCATTAATTATTAGCTCATTAAAAAAAAAATCCTGAGTTTGCACAACAGACCAAACTAATGGTATTTAGTTCCTGAGAAGTTACATGTCAATAACAGTAGTGTAGAGTCAGTCTCATTAGATAAAATGAAACATTTGCTTGGAATGTTCTAGCTTTTTTGAGGCAGATTTTCATGTACCCTATACTAAAATGGTGATAATTTGGCTTTTTATATGGAGAGAATTTGGGGTTGAAACAACACTTAATTAATGATTACTGGTGTGTGCTATATATGTTTCCTCTTGTTCAAGAAATGATTTTAGGTGATTATCCAGAGTTTTAAAGCTAAAATGACTTGCTAAGCCCTTGGGATTGTTTTTATTTTAGTTTTTAAAATTTTTATAAAAATACTATCCTCCTATATAATAAAAGAGAAACTTGAAAGTTGACTATACCTCCGCTACACTCACCAGCCAATCAAGAGTGAGTATGCAAATTAACCCGACAAAGCTGGCAGGTTAATTTGCATACACAGGTGCCAGGCAAAGAGCAGAGTGGGAGAGCTAGTAGAGAGTGGTGCAGCTTGCTGAACTTTGCTCCCCAAGCTGCCAGTTGGAGGACTTGGCAGAGTGGGAGGCCATGGGACAGAGACAGAGCAGGAAGGGAAAACCCAGAATGTAGGGAGCACCAGAAATTCTGGGAGTAGTAGTTCTGGTGACAGCCTTAGGACCAGAAGCAAAAGCCCAGAGCGTAGGAAGCATCAGGAATGCTGGTTATTGTAGTTCTGCTGGCAAACAGATCTCCTAGGCACTAGAGCAAAGAGCTGAAGTAAGTTACTGTTGCAGTGGAGGATGAAGGGAAAGCAAAGATGAGAGACATAAGTAAAATCAGAGTGTCATAGGAAAAATTAAAGGGAAGATATCCTAAAACTTCCAGGAAATCTCCACCAATGAAGCAAAGAAAAAAAAAAAAAGCCTCTATTATTCTGGGAAACAAACAAAACTGGGTTGGGATCTCCGACAATTTGCTCATATGATTGCAAAGACAGAAACTCCCAGATTGGAGAGGGCTCCCAAATAGGAGAAGATGTAGGTCAACCTGAGGGACCCACTCCCTGTGCATGAATCTTCATTTACCAGGCCCTTAGTATACACATAACAGGAAAAGACAAGTGATAGATACAGTGCTTATAAGAGAAAGCAGTAGCATCCTGCCTTCCACCTTTCAAGCCCTCCATTTTCCCCAGTTTCAGTGGCTTTAGCTGTTTTTCACTTATCAAGGCTTACTCTGTTTCTTGATTTTCATTTGTTATCTTTTTGATGTCCTACTGAAGATGAGTCTTTATTATCTTTTTTTAAATTTAATAAATCTTTATTGTTCAGATTATTACAATTGTTCCTCTTTTTCCCCCCATAGCTCCCCTCCACCCTGTTTCCACCCTCCCTCTGCCCTTACTTTCCCCCACTGTCCTCATCCATACGTGTACGATTTTTGTCCAGTCTCTTCCCACATTCTCTTCACCCCTTGCACCCTGAGAATTGTCATTGCACTCCTTTACTATGCTCCTGATCCTATTATATTCACCAGTTTATTCTGTTCATCAGATTTTTAATTCACTTGATTTTTAGATTCACTTGTTGATAGATATGTATTTGTTGTTCAGAATTTTAATCTTTACCTTTTTCTTCTTCCTCTTCTTAAAAGAATACCTTTCAGCATTTCATATAATACTGGTTTGGTGTTGATGAACTCCTTTAGCTTTTTCTTCTCTGTGAAGCTCTTTAACTGTCCTTCAGTTCTGAATGATAGCTTTGCTGGATAGATTATTTTTGGTAGGTTCTTGCTTTTCATCACTTTGTATATTTCTTATTTGGCTTGCATAGTTTCTGTTGAGAAATCAACTGACAGTCGTATGGGTGCTCCCTTGTAGATAATGAACTGTTTTTCTCTTGCTGCTTTTAATATTCTCTCTTTGTCTTTTGTTCTTGGCATTTTAATTACAATGTGTCTTGGTGAGGTCCTCTTTGGATTCCTTTTGTTTGGGGTTCTGTGCACGTCCTGGACTTTTAAGTCTATTTCTTTCCCAGGTGGGGGAAGTTTTCAGTCATTATTTCTTCAAATAGGTTTTCAGTATCTTGCTCTCTCTCTTTTTCTGGCACCCTCATAATTCAGATGTTGGTACGCTTGAAGTTGTCCCAGAGGCTCCTTACCCTATCCTCAAATTTTTGGATTCTTTTTTCTTTTTGTTTTTCCGGTTGAGTGTTTCTGCTTCTTTGTACTTCAAATCTTTGACTTGATTTTTGTGTTCCTCTAGTCTGCTGTTACGTCTCTGTATAATATTTTTTATTTCAGACGGTATATGTTTAATTTCTAGTTGATCCTTTTTCATATCCTCGAGGGTCTCATTAAATTTATCGGCCTTGCTGAAACCGGTTTGGCTCAGTGGATAGAGGATCGGCCTGAGAACTGAAAGATCCCAGGTTCGATTCTGGTCAAGGGCATGTACCTTGGTGGCGGGCACACCCCCAGTAGGGAGTGTGCAGGAGGCAGCTGATCGATGTTTCTCTCTAATCGATGTTTCTAACTCTTTATCCCTCTCTCTTCCTCTCTGTTAAAAATCAATAAAATATATTTTTTTAAAAATGTATCGGCCTTTTTTAGGAAATTCTTGAAAAACCTTATAACTGTGGTTTTAAATTCTATATCCAGTCATTTGCCTTCTTCCATTCCTTTTGTTTGTGATCTGTTTCTTTGTCTCTACATTTTCACTATTTCCCTGAGTTGATAGAGTAGCTTTGTGTGCTGGGTGTCCTATATGGCCCAGTGGCTCAACCTTCCCAGTTACCTGAGGTGGACTCTCTTGGTGCACCCCTTTGTGGACTGTGTGTACAGCCTTGTTGTAGTTAAGTCTTGATTGTTGTTGGTATCACTGGGAGGAATTAACCTCCAAGACAATTGGCTGTGAGGATCAGCTGTGTCTATGCTAGAAACACCCTTATGGGACAAGACTTTTGAAAATGCAGAAGCCTCTGTGCTCAGCTTGGATGGGGCGGAGTCTCAGGTCAGGGCAGACAGCCTTGGCTTCCCACCAGCTCTGCCCTATGAGGCCTCAGTGTCTGTTGGTAATCATTGTAAGCACCTCTGAGAAAGAACCACCCTCAAGTTTCGCCCACTGCCAGACAGTCCAGTTTCTTCCTGAATGAGTCTGGGTTCCCAGTATTTTGTCCAGAACTGGAGTTCAGCACAGTTGGGAGTTCCCATCTTCCTCTCTCCTGCTTTAGAAAGCCAACCGCACACTCAGCCACCTGTGCATTCAGTGGTCAATCCTCTCTCTGCACACGTACCTCCAGACCTTTGCCTCCACAGCTCCCTTGAGTCTCAGTGTGCTTTCTCTTTTCCTTAACAGTCCAGTTTCTCTCCAAATGAATTTGGGTTCCCAGAAACTCGCCCAGAACTGGAGTTCAGCACAGTCGGGAGCTTCTGTCTCCCTCCCTCCCACTTCAGAAAGCCAGCAGTGCACTCAGCCGCCTGTACATTCAGCAGTCAGTCCTCTCTGCGCGCAGCTCCTAAAGTATCAGTGTGCTTTCTCTTTTCTCACCAAATGAATCTGGGTTCCCAGAAACTTGCTTGGAACTGAAATTCAGCGCAGTCAGGAGCTTCGTCTCCCTCCTGCTTTAGAAAGCCAGCCTCACACTCAGCCATGTATGCACTCAGCTGCCCATCTTCACATGCTGACACATCTCGGTACCTCACCTTTTGCAGCTCCTCTGATTCTCAATGTGCTTTGCTCTTTCCTTCTAATTGTAGAATTTCCACTCAGCCAGCTTTCCTGTGGTTCTGAATGGTGTCCGTTTTGTTTTTTAGTTGTAGTTTTGATATTATTGTGCGAGGCAGTAGTTTATTTGTTTATCTATGCCACCATTTTGGTTTCTCAGAGTCTTAATATTCTTATATTACCTCACCCAATAATTCCCCCACACCACAAAATCATATATAATCCCTTTCTCCCATTCATTCAGTATAGTACATCACAATGCTTGGTTATATCAATCATCTCTGTTTATATTATAACCATAAAGCTTCTTCACAGATTAATTGAACTCTAAGAATACATCCCCATTTCTTGGATGGGGATCACTCTGATTTTCTTTTTTAATTGTTTGGTTTTCTATGTAGCTACTTCTGATTCATCCTGTACTCTGACAGAACTGAAAAGACTCTAAGTTTGGTTAAATACCACCAGGCAGGGTACTCTCTTAATTTGTTTCCCTTGGAGATGTCTGCCCTAGGACCCTCTGCCTGCTGCTCCTGGTGCACTACTTCTTGAAGACGCCGCACAATGTCATCTTGGGAGTCTCTTTTGCCTTCCTCTTACATTGAAATCTCTATTTCCCAGATCTTGTGCCTTCATTTCCCTATATATTCCCTCTTTTTTACTGGGACACATTCTTCAGGAGGTTTCTGAGGAAAGGTGCAGAAAAGGTAACTTTTCTGTGACTATTTTGTCTAAAAAATTCTTAATTTTACCCTTACAATTGATTGAAAGATTAACTACAGAATTCAAGGTTGGAAATTATTTCCCATTAGTATTTGGAAGATATTATGCTATCTCTTCTATCTTCCAGTATTACTATTAAAAAGGCTAATGCCATTAAAATGTCTACTCCTTATATGGAATCTGTTTTCTCTTTTTAAAAATTATATTGTGAAGAAAAAAAATTATATTGTGGTGTAATACAAAATTACAGACATGCAAGTCATAAGTATCTAGCTCAATGAATGATCACAAATTGAACATACTTCTGTAACTACTGCCCAGGGCAAAAGATATAACATTACTAGTACCCTAGGAACTCCCTGTATATCCATCAATTACAACCCCATCTTCCCCAAATGTAACTGTTTACCTGACTTCTAAAACTTAGTAGTATTTATTGCATTTACCCCTTTTAAACATTTTTTTTAATCTTTATTATTCAGATTACAGTTGTTCCTCCTTTTTCCCCCCTTAGCTCCCCTCCACCCGGTCCCACCCCACCCTCTGCCCTTACAACATTATGGTTTTCATGCTAGCATCTGCCCTTACTAACAAGAACTGTAAAAGATGATGTATTGGAACAATACTGAACTGATTTTTAAATATTGCCCTATGTCTAGCAACTTTGTTGAATTCACCTATTCTAATACTTCTTATCTCTACATTCTTTTAAATTTCTATGAATACAGTGATGTTGTGAGTAATGATAATTTTTCCTTTTCCAATTCTCATTTATTTTTCTTATCTTACTATATTAGCTAGAACCCCTATCACAATGTCAAATGAAGTAAATAGTGGCTTTTTTTTTTCTTGTTTCCAAACTTAAAACAGAAGACTTCAAACATTTTACCATTAATAATGTGGTTTGCTGTTGGCTTTATATATTATTATGTTAACAGATAGATTTAAAGAAGTTTCTTTCTATTCTTAGTTTTCTAAGATTTTTAAATGAATATTAAATCTTACCAATCTTGCAATTCCTAGAATAAATTCAATTCGGTCATGATACTGTAATTTTTTTATTTATTGATTGATTGATTCCAGAGAGGAATGTTGTTTTTCCAGTAGAAAGCTATCAGGTTCCCTCCTTTACTCTCAGTCATGAAGTGGAAAATCAGTTTCTGAGTGATGCTGGGGAACAGATGGCCTCATGTCAAGACTCATCTACATACTGTTGGGCTCACTTCCACCTGCTGTAAATGATGAGGTTTAGAAAGAGTTAACAAACTATTATGTTGTCCTTTTCAATATAAAAGCTCACTTATAATGTGTGTGTTTTAATTTGATTGCTAATGCATTTTGTTCGCTAGAGTGTAGAAGACCCAGCATCCAGCATATCCTTTACTTTAAACTAGAGGCCCATTGCATGAAATTCATGCACTGGGCGTGGGTGGTGGGGTGGTGGGAGGGATTAGTTCCTCAGCCAAACCTGCATCCTATCACAGTCCCGGAGCCCTCGGGAGGTTAGGCCTGCTCCCTGGCTTCTGGCTGAGTGGCACTCCCCCTGTGGGAGCGAGCCCACTAATCACCAAGGGGCAGCTTGTACATTGAGCTTCTGCCCTCTGGTAATCAGTGTGCCTTATAGTGACTCTGTGTGCCACTGTTTGGTCAATTTGCATATTAGCCTTTATTATATAGGATTTATTTTAAATTTTTATTTATTGATTGATTTGAGGAAAAGAGATATATCTAGGGGGGAAATCAATTACAGTATATTTTTATACTTCACCAACAAAAAAAAAAGAAATTAACATATGTTTGTGCTACTTTGATAAATAAACTTGTTCAGAATTACAACATATGTGCCCTGGCCGGTTTGGCTTAGTAATTAGAGTGCCATCCCACAGACCGAAGGATTGCGGGTTTGATTTCTGGCCAAGAGCACTTAACCACGGTTGCAGGTTCCTCCCAAACCCCTGTTGGAGCCTATGCGGGAGGCAAGTAATCAATGTATCTCTCTCAAGTCCATGTTTCTCTTTCTCTCTCCCCCTCCTCTTTTTCCCTTACCCTCTCTCTGAAAAATTCAATGGAAAAATATCCTTGAGTGAGGATTAAAAAAAAACCCACAAAATTACAACATATCCGGATCAAGAAAGAATGGCCAAGACAAAAATGTGGGAGGGTGGAGACAGTCCACTAGCCCTCCAGGTAATGAACATGTTGTTGAGCTACAGTGATCAGTGTGGCACTGGCACAAAATCAGGTTGACCAGTGGAACATAATACATAACCAGAGAAACAGATAAAGTTTAAAAGGTGTGGGTTTTGTTTTAAGTGATGAAAAGTTAAATAGAAAGAAAAAAATAGATGGTAATAAACAAGAAACTGAAAGATCAGTATAGACTTAATGGCCACTGGTCACATGTAGCTCCTGGGTGCTTGAAATGTAGCTAGTGCAACTGAGAAACTATTTAATTTTAACTAATTTAAATATAATTTAAAAACTGATACTTGACTCAGTTATCAGAAAACTTTTAAGTAGGTTTAAAAAAACCTGCTTATGTATCTATATATCAAATGTAAGTTTTATGAAATCTAAGTACAGATAAAATATTTCCTGATAAAAATTTAGTGTTCAAATTGAGTCATGTAAGGGGGTTTTGTTTTTTTTCTCAGATTGAGGTTTTTTATAAATATAAAATACACACTGGATTCTAATGACTTAGTAGAAAATAAAAATGTAAAAGATCTCAATTTTTATATTGGCCTCATGTTCTAATGATGTTTTATATATTTTGGGTAAAAAAACACAATTATTAAAATTAACTTTCCTGTTCCTTCTCACTTTTTTAATGTGGCTGCTAGAACATAAAATTATATATGGTTCATATTAGATTGCTATTAAACAGTGGTAGAGATAATACAAAGGGGAAATGTTTAAAGGGACAACATAGAAAGATATGATGAACTACTGCTAAACTAATGCAAGTTTTTTTTAAGATTTTCAAAATTGATTTTGAGAGAGAGATATAGAAACATTGATGTGTGATGAAACATCGATTGGCTGCCTCCTGCATACCTCCCACCAGGGATGGAGCTCCCAACCTGGGCATGTTCCCTGACTAGGAATCAAACCAGCAACCTTTCAGTGCATGGGGTGACATTGAAACAATTGAGCCATACCAGCCAGGGCTAATCCAAGTATTTTAAAGTAAAAATACTAAATCTTAATTATGATGTGTCTTGGGGTAATCCTCTTTGAATTCCTTTCATTTGGGGTTCTGTGTGCTTCCTGGACTTGTAAGTCTATTTCTTCCACCAGATGTGGGAAATTTTCAGTCATTATTTCTTCAAATAGGTTTTCAGTATCTTGCTCTCTCTCTTCTTCTGGCACCCCCACAATTCTGATGTTGGTACGCTTGAAGTTGTCCCAGAGGCTCCTTACATTATTTTCACATTTTTTTAATTCTTTTTTGTTCTTGCTTTTCTAGTTCATTGTTTTCTGATTCTTTATATTTCAAATTTTTGACTTAATTCTTGCCTTCCTCTAGTCTGCTGTTAGGACTCTGTATAATATTTTTTATTTCAGTCAGTGTATGTTTAATTTCTAGTTGGTCCTTTTTCATCTCTAGTTGGTCCTTTTTCATCTCCTCTTGGGTCTCGCTAAATTTATCTATCTTTTCTAGGAAATTCTTGAAAAACCTTATAAGCGTGGTTTTGAACTCTATATCCAGTCGTTTGTTTTCCTCCATTTCTTTTGTTTGTGATCTCTTCCTTTGTCTCTGCATTTTCATTATGCCAGGCGAACTTCTGTGTTGGATTCAACCTTATGATACCAGACTTGCAAAACTGCAAAAGCCTTTATGTTGAGCTTGGGAGGGCTGGAGTCTCAAGGCTTAACAGACCGCCTTGCCTTCCAGTCGGCTCCGCACTACGAAGCCCCAGGGTCTCACATGTCTCTGGGTAATCGCTGGAGCGGTCCCTGTGTGCATGCGCAATGCCTCTAGACCGCTGCCTTTCTGGCTCGCCTGTGCTCCGGGACTGTATGAGTCTGGGTCTCCAGGGTTTCGCCCAAAACTGGGGTTTAGTGGAGGTAGAAGTGGCACAGTTGGGAGGCTCTTTCTCCCGCCCACTCTTGAAAGCCAGCGGCACAATCAGCAGTCCGTGTACGCGTCACCAGACTTCTGCCCTTTCACAGCTCCCCTCAATTTCCATGCACTTCTCCCTTTTCACAGTCCAAAGTTCCCCCATATGAGTTTTGGCCGCACCTGGGGTTCAGTGCCATAGGATAAGGGGTTCAGTGCAGTTGGGAGTCTCCCATCTCCCTCCTGCCTGAGGAAGCCAGCCAGGCAATCTGGCACCCACTCTCTCCACGCATGTGTCTCTGTACCTCAGCTTTTTGCAGCTCTTCTGGGTCTCCATGAGCCCCTCTCTTTCCTTCTAGTTGTAGAATTTCCGCTCAGCCAGCTTTCCTCTAGTTCTGGATGCTGTCCGTTCTGTCTTTTAGTTGTAGTTTTGTAATTGTTGTGCAAGGCAGCAGTTTAGGTGCTCACCTATACCACTGTCTTCCTAAATCTTTATTCAGACTTTTTAATGTTGAAAATCAGCATGAAGACCAGAATTTTTTATTTTTTAAGACAAGAATTCTTATAAAATATCAAAAGTAATTTTTGTTCATTGTAAAACTTCAAACAACATAAAAATAAAGTAAAAATTTAAACTTGCCCTAATTCTAGTCTTTAGAAATTACCACTGTTGCCTGGCCAGATGCCTCAGTTGACTGAAGCATTGTCCCATACATTAAAAGGCAACAGGCTCAATTCCCATTCAGGGCACAAACCAGGGTTCGATCCCTGATTAAGGCACGATTAGAAGGCAACTGATTGATGTTTCTCTCACTCCCTCTCCCTTCCTGTCTCTAATATCAAATTTTTTAAAAATTTAGAAATTACCACTGTTAGTATTTTGGTGCTTTATGTTTCCAAAACTTTTCTTTGTGTATGTACACTGCACATAAATAGTGTTTTTTCTGATTCTTTGGTTATTAAAATGGACTGCCTCCTTTCATATACTATCTAATAAAATAGTAATATGCAAATTAACCACCACTTCGCTACACCCACAAGCCATACTCACAAAGCAATCAGGAGTGAGTATGCAAATTAACCCCAACTAAGATGGCTGTGGCCATGGAGCAAACAGAAGGGAAGCTTGGGTTTCACTGGCGATGGAGGAAGCCAAGCTTTCCACACACTCTGGTGGGCCCAGGCCTTCACTCAAAGCTACAAAATTTCAATTATAGAAGATAAATAAATCCCAACAAAAATGGCAGCAGCCATGGAGCTGGAGAGAGCAAGAGGCTAGGGTTGCCCCTGGTGATGGAGGAAGCCAAGCTCCTGCAGCCCTGGCCTGACTTGACCTCCTCTTAAGGCTCCAAAGTTTCAATTATAGAAGATAAATAAATCCCAACAGAAATGGCTGCCACCACAGAGTGAGTAGGAGGCTTGGCTCTGCTCCGGGCTACAAAGTTTCAATTATAGAAGATAAATAAGTCCCAGGAGAACCAAGATGGCGGCATAAGATATACATCTGTACGTGCTGTCTCTCGCAACCACACCAAAACTACAACTAAAAGCCAAAACAACTATCCCCCAGAACCATGGGAAAACTGGTGGAGTGGAAGTTCTACAACTAGAAGGAAAGAAAACAGTGCATTCAGACCTGGTAGGACATGCAGAGGCTTAGAAAGGCAGAGGTATGGAGACATGCGCGAATCGGGCTGGCATGCACTGTTGTTTTTCAATTGGGAGGGAGTTACAAGTTCCTGACTCTCTGAACTGCAGTTTCTGTTGAGATTCTGGGGACCCAGACTCATACAGGGAGAAACTGGACTGTCTGCTATTGGATCGGAAAGGGAGGGTGGCTTTCTCAGAGTTGCACACTGGAATCATTGTTTACTGCACTGGGGCGCGGGACACAGGACACTGAACAGAAGGCGGCAGAGAGGGCTGACTGGCAGCCATTGCTGTTTGCCACTCCCTAGCCTCGCCATTCCCTGTGACCCCGCCCCGCCCAATTTACAAACCCACCCAGCTGTGCAGCGACTTTTGCATATGAATGGTCTGTCCTCTGGCAGCTTAACCTAACAAATTAATTGCAACTGGGTCAGACAACTCCAAAACTTCCAAACTCCAAGCAAAGAGGAGAAATCTGCAAATCTCCCTGTAGCTCCTGCTGGGTGGTCTCAGACACTAGCTGACTTGCACCTCCTTGGAGATCCAGGAACCAGTGTACCTAGAGGTCAGTGTGACATGACACCAGATTTCAACTCCTCACATAAATAAGTGACACACTCAAGAGGTAGACTCGGTGAGCACTAAAGCCCCACTGAAGCAAGTTCTGCCCCATAGGGGTGTCTCCAGCACAGCAGTTCTTCCATTAATAGACACAGCTAATCCTCACAGTCAATTGGCCTGAAGGTCAATTCCTCCCAGTGTACCAATAGCAATCAAGGCTTAACTACAACAAGGCTGTGAACCCAGCCCACAAAGGGGTGCACCAAGAGTGTCCACCTTAGGTGATTGGGGAGATGGAATTACTGTGCCCTAAGGACAACTAGCACACAAAGCCACTCCATCAACATCAGGAAGCACCCAAAATGCAGAGACCAAGAAACATGTCAAGAATAAAAGAAATGGAGGAAAGCAAACAACTGGACATACAGTTCAAAACCACATTATAAGGTTGCTCCAGAATCTTCTACAAACCGCCAACAAACTTATTGAGAACTCTGAGAAACTTAGTGAGACCTTCAAGGATCTTATGAGAATGTCAAAAAAAAAAAAAATGGAAAAGGACCAGTCAGAAATTAAGCATGTACGGTCTGAAATAAAGAATAATATACAGAAATCCAACAGCAGATTAGAAGACCCCAAGAATCAAATCAAAGATCTGAAATATGAGGAAGCAAAAAAACACTCTAACAGAAAAACAAAAAGAAAAAAGAGTCCAAAAATGTGAAGATAGTGTAAGGAGCCTCTGGGACAACTTCAAGCATACCAACATCAGAATTATGGAGTGCCAGAAGAAGAGAGAGAGCAAGATACTGAAAACCTATTTGGAGAAATAATGACTGAAAACTTTCCCTACCTGGTGAATGAAATTGACTTACAAGTCCAGGAAGCACACACAACACCAAACAAAAAGAATCCAAAGAGGACCACACCAAGACACATCATAATGAAAATACCAAGAGCAAAAGACAAAGAGAGAATCTTGAAAGCAGCAAGAGAAAAACAGTTACCTACAAGGGAGTACCCATATGACTGTCAGCTGATTTCTCAACAGAAACTATGCAGGCCAGAAAGGAGTGGCAGGAAATATTCTACGTGATGAATAGCAAGAACCTACAACCAAGAGTGCTCTACCCAGCAAAGCTATAATTTAGAATTGAATGTCAGATAAAGAGCTTCACAGATAAGAAAAAGCTAAAGGAGTTCATCACCATCAAACTAGTATCATATGAAATGCTAAAGGGTTTTCTTTAAGAAGAGGAAGAAGAATAAAAAGGTAAAGTAAAAATTATGAACAACAAAGTGATAACAAATACATACCTACCAACAAGTGAATCTAAAAATCAAGTGAATAAAAAATTCCAATGAACATAATAAACTGGTGAATATAATAGAATTAGGGGCATAGAAAGAGAATGGACTAACAATTCTGGGGGGAAAGGAGGAGTGAGGGCTGCAGGAAGAGATTAGACAAAATCTTACACCTATGGATGAGAACAGTGGTGTGGGGTAAGAGTATGGGGTGAGGGGAATCAGGGGGAGAGGAGCTATGAGGGGGGGGAACATCTGTAATAAACTGAACAATAAAGATTTATTTAAAAAAGTAAAAGGAGTGAAAATAAGTAATTCCCAGATACTAGGCCTCTGCTTGGGTCGCTGGTGGGTGTGGCCAGGCTGCAAATCAACCACATGCCCCTTTCCCAGGCCGCCCCATCCTAATCAGGACAACCTTCAGGGAAAACCAGCTGGTCCCCTCCAGGCCTCTATCTTATCTCATAAAAGAGTAATATGCAGATTGACCATCACTCCAATATATAAGGCGGCTGCCCCCATGTGGACACAAGATGGCCAGCAGGGAAGGGCAGTTGGGGGTGACAGGGCCTGCAAGGAAGGGCAGTTAGAGGGAGCCAGGCCTGCAGGGAATGGCAGTTAGGGGCAAACAGGTTGGCAGGGGAGCATTTAGACATCAATCAGGCTGGCAGGGGAGTGATTAGGGGGTGATCAGGCTGGCAGGCAGAAGTGGTTAGGGGCAATTAGGAAGGCAGGCAGGCGAGCATTTGGGAGCCAGCAGTCTCTGATGGGATCAAGCTTAAACGGGCAGTCAGACATTCCTCGAGGGGTCCCAGACTGGAAAAGGTGCAGGCTCGGCTGAGGGATACCACACACCCCCTACACAAATTTCATGCGCCAGGCCTCTAGTATATATATATATATATATATAAGGCTAATATGCAAAAGTTTGGGAGACCAGGAGTTCTATCACTCGCTATGACATACACCTACCAATAGGGGGTGACGTGGAACAAATGATGGCCCTGGCCAGGAATCAGCAGCTGGGAAAGGGAGGTTCTGGCTGTCAGCCCTGATTGCCAGCCAGTCCTAGGGACCGTACCTGTGCACGAATTTTGTGTCCTGGGCCTTTAGTTGTTCTTTAAGTTTTATTTTACTTTCAGTTCTGTGGTTAACTTTTCACAGGTGGAAACTCACCTCATTTTTCCCAAACAGCTTTTTTCTCAAACAGCTTTTCCCATATTTTGAGTACCATAATTTATTTAAACATTCCTCTTTTGACTGACTTAGATTGTCCTCAATTTTTGTTGCAATGTCTGCATTTTTCTGTGAATATTCTCTCTGGGATAGTTTTTTGTTCTATACTTGCTCTATTTAAACACAAAAACATTGTCAGATGGCCCCTTAGAACTGTTGCATGAATTTACATTCTTACAGCAGGAATGTGATATCTCTTACTACTAATATTTCTGTCTCTCTCTCTTATTACTACTATTTCTCAGCAACCCTGTAAATAGTCACATTTTTAACTTTACTAATCTGGGAGGTATCATTGGTATCTTGTTTTAATTTGGATTTCTTTAATTATGAGTGATACTAATCTCTTACAGCTCTTATTTTGAATTACCTCTTCATATGCTTTGCTCGAATTTCTGTTGGTCTGTTTGCCTTTTTCTTACTGAAATTTAGGGTTTTATTATATTTTGTGATTATTAACATGTGTGTGTCCTTTAGTTGTTTGTCTTTTCTGGTCTTTTTTGGCAAGCAGATTTGTCATTCTTTTCCTATATTTTCTTCATGAGTATTTTTATCTCTTCTTGTTTTTTTCATGTTTAGGTCATCCTTTTTCCATCTGGAATCTTTTTGGCTATAACTTTATTTTTTTTCCAAATGGATAGACTTCAGAAAGTTGTCAATGAATCAAGAAAGGATGTTAATTACTTCAACCCCAAAGGCACACCACCCATTAGGCTGGGAATTCACTTTTTATTTTGTTTCCTTTTTCAGCGTATGCCCAGCTTAGCTTTTTGCAGCTGAGTAGGGACCCAGGACCTCTGTCCCAAATGATGCAAAGCCAGCAATATGGAATGCTAGAAATTAATGAAACTTCTTCCCATTTACAGGGAAGTCTCTCCCTCCCATGGAAAGAAACTGCCCTCTCTCATGTTACCACAGAAGATTCCAGCATTTCTTCCCACACCTGCCAACATTTTTCGTATTCTACTTAGTGCCAGATAGCCAGGACTCACTGACATCAGCCATCTTCCACAGTTCCTCCATAGCAGGCCAAAGAATCATTCTATATTCTTGCAAATTCAGTATTTCGTGAATCTTTGTCATGTTACTTCCACCAAATTACGAGTTCCTCTAAGGTGGTTGTTGTTGTTGTTGTTGTTTCCTTCCCTTTTTGGCCGTGTGAGCAGCCGGGGCCTGGAAGGCTGGTATACTTAATCTAGTTTTCCGCATTTGCCGGTCATGGTCTTACCCCTTCAAAACACAACCTGTTTGTCTACTCTGTGATGTCTTTACCTGGCACATTCACCACATAGGCCACTTCTTCTTGGACTGTGACCTGCTCGTGTTTTCTTATAACTCTTCATCACCCTTTAATGCAGGTCTTTAACAGTCTAGAGCTCAAGGGCAGACCATAAACAGGCAAGCCTATAATTTGACATGCAGAGATGAACAGGGCCAATTAGAGGCCTCTCCTGCAAGTTTTAAATTGGATTCCGAGAATCTAAAACACTTCTCTCATGAATCCCAGCCCTGACTATACCTTAGAACCATCTAGGAAGCTTTAAAAAAAAAACAAAAAAACGCAGCAGCAGCCTGGGCCCCTCACCCAGAGATATTGATTTAATTGATCTGGCATAGGTGGCATAGGACCTGATTGTTGTGACATTTAAAAGCTCTCTAGTGATTCATATATGTTCAGGTGGCATTTGAGAAACCCTGAATTAGCTGAAAGTCATGTGAATTCAGGGACTGGCAGTAGTACTCGTCCACATCTAAACAAAGGCATAGGAGGTCAGATGGAAAAGGCTATGTAACCACTGAGGGGCTGTGACTATGGCCTCAGCTCCTGGCAGCTTCATGATTTCAGTTCCTATAAGAGCTAGTTGCCTTAGGTCTCTGAGAGAGCCCCATAATTATTCCCACAGCCATCCTAGGTAGTGGTTATTTGGAATTTAAATTCTAGATTGTAGTTCTTGTACATTATGTAGAAACAGTTTTATAAGTCTTACCTTTTGTGGGGTTTTTTGGGGTGGGGAGGAGTTTGCACTATTTCATGTACCCCTCATCCCCTTTGTTGAATGTTGTTGTACTGCAGAACTATACCCTATTCTCTCAGAAAAAATCTGAAAAAGAAAAAGACTCATAGATAACACAGAATGCTGATTAAAGAGGGAAAGAGGGTTAGAGCAGGTAGAAGATGGTAAAGAGGGGATAAATGATGAAGGAAACAACTTGACTTTGGATGGTGAACACAATACAATATACAGATGATGTGTTATATAATTGTACACTTGAAACCTATATAGTTTTTTAAACATATTTTATTGATTTTTCACAGAGAGGAAGGGAGAAGGATAGAAAGTCAGAAACATTGATGAGAGAGAGAGACATTGATCAGCCGCCACCTGCACGCCCCCTACTGGGGATGTGCCTGCAACCAATGTACTTGCCCTTGACCGGAATCAAACCCGGGACCCCTCAGTCCGACGTTCTATCCACTGAGCCAAACTGGTTTCGGCAAAACCTATATAATTTGATTAACCATTGTTACCCCAATAATTTCAATTTAAAAAAAAATCTGAACAAAAATTTGGTACTTGTTGGAGACCTTTTCAGTCTGAAGACTAGAATGTTGAGTTTTGCAACATTGTCTTCTATTTCTTTTATTGTTTCCTGTCTCTAATTCTATTTGCTTGAATTGTGGAACTCTCTGTTAGATGAATGAGGGAGATTCTGTGTCTGCTCTATATTTCGTAACTGAACTCTGATTTTCCTTTTGCCCTGCATTCTAGGTGAGCTCCTCTGCAATATTTTCCAGTTGTTAATTTAATCCACAGTTGGATTAATCTATTCTGTTATTTCTAACACATTTAGAATGTTTTTAATGTTTTTAGTGTTTTTCTAATGCATTTTTCTTATTGCCTCTTTTGATTTTGTGAATGCAGTTTTCTTTCATATTCATTTGTGAGATTAATAATAATTTAGTTTGAAGTCTTACTTTTTGCTGTTAATAATTGTCGCTTCAGATTTTTTCTTTTATGTGTTGTTTGGTACCACTCTTTCACACTGTTGGTTTTCCTCCAGATGTCTGATTTTTGGTTGTGTGGAAGATTCCATATTGCCTGTGTGTGAATGCTGTTTCTGTTTGTCACAGCCTCCATTGAGTGTGGAATAGGGACAGAATGTGCTCCTGGGTAGGATGTACTGTTAATTTGTCTTCTGAGTGGCTCTCAACCTTCCTAATGCCGTGACCCTTTAAGACAGCTCCTCATGTGATGGTGACCCCCCCACCATAAAATTATTTCCGTTGCTACTTCATAACTGTAATTTTGCTACTGTTATGAACTGTAATGTAAATATCTGATATGCAGGATGTATTTTCGTTGTTACAAATTGAACATAATTAAAGCATAGGGATTAATCACAAAAACAATACATAATTATATATTGTGAAATATTTATTTCTAATTACAAATAAATGAAATTTTGTCATGAATCATGGTATAGCAGGGGTAACAGTCTTAATATGACAACAGTAAACTACATTGCTATATTTTGCTACACCGAGGAGCGGTGTGTTGGTTCCTAAGGCCATGGGAAATAGGTGTTTTCCAATAGTCTTAGGTGATCCCTGTGAAAGGGTCGTTCGACCCCCAAAGGGGTCGCGACCCATGGGTTGAGAACCACTGCTCTAATGAGTCACCATCTTCTCTCTATATAAAGACCTAATATGCAAATTGACCCCTTGGGAGTTCGACCAGGAGACCGGGACTTCAATTGCTCATTATGATGTGCACTGACCACCAGGGGGCAGCGTGGAATGAAGGAAGGCCCCAGCTGGCAGCCAGAAAGTCCCATGGGCCCTCATTGCCAGCCAGGCCTAGGGATCCTACTCATGCATGAATTTCATACACCAGGCCTCTAGTTAGCCTATAAAAGATGCTACTAAATTACATTCAACAGACATGTTCTAGAAAATAAGTTGTTCAGACTCAGAAAGACTGTCATTTCTTTTATTATACCCTTCTGATTTGTATAATTGCTTCATACCAAAAAAAAACTAAAAAGATGTATTTTAAAAAAATTTTTAAATAAAAACATAATTCACTTCTTTTTCATGCTGATTAATAATGAGTAATGCTTTTACATATAATATTACTCATAATAATGAATAATATTATATATTAAAATAAACCACAACTTGCTTATCTGTTTACCTCTTAATGGACATTGAGTTGTTTTCAGTTTTGGTTATTATAAGTTTATTATACTCATCTTTCAAATCATGCACTGTGTCATTTCCTCCAAGATTCTATCCAGGAACCCCCAAACTAAATTGTCTGCCCTTGATCTTTCCCACACAACCATACTATTTTTCATCATGGTACTTCGCATACATTTTTACTTTCATAAGATCTGTGCCCTCAGTTAGACTCTTAAGCTTCAACAGAACAGGACACTGTATCTTTTGTTCACCCCTACACACACACACACACACACACACACACACACACACATACACACACAAAAAAAAAAACACCTCTGCACCTAGGCTCAAATATATGTGGAAAGTAAACTAGACCTTTAGGAAAAGTGCATTTATGAGGAACCATAGTGACCAACTTCTCTGAGGGAGAAAAGCTAGTGGTGCTGGTTGATGGCTCGCATTTAAGGGTATACAGAGGTTGTTTTAGAACTCAGTTTAGTTATCAGGTATGCTCATGAGATCACCCTGCTTTCAAGTACCAACCCAATGAGGATTAGTCACTGCTAGTGATCACCATCAGCATTGATCAGAGACCACTGGTGGTATTTTCATCGCTTCTCCCTTCTGGGAAAGAATCCAGAACTATGTTTTTTCTGGATTTTGTTTAAGAACTAGGAATGGTGAACTCTTAGCTAAGAATAGAGTCCTTTTCATGAACATGAGGAAGAAAATATTTTCCCAGAGCAAGTTGATGAGGATTTTTGAGAAGTCTCAGTCTCTGATAGACAGTATAAGCCTTTGATAGATAGGGACAGGTACAGAACAAAAAGGCTGAAGGATTCTTTGGTATAGAGCTGACAGGACGTAATGGACACTTAGCCTTGGTCTGTGACCTAGTATTGAAAGAAATACACTTATTTAAGAATGATCTTTGAATGACATTTGCAAAATGTTAATATTGTCAAGGCAAAGTAATGGGCATATAGTAATTCACTAGATTGTTCTATTTCTGAGTTTGAAATTTTTTATGGTATGTTTCTTTAAATTACATTTGTATTGAAAAATGTAGAAAAACATTGATAAAATAAACTGTAATAGAATGAACACTGACTGGCAGCCCCACTGGTAGCCAAGTGAGTGGTTGGAAAAAAGAAAGGGAGGAGTATTGGCAAGAGCCACCTTTGTTGAAATAGCTAGTAAATTCTTCATTATTAGTATTACCCTAGAAGAAATCATACATGTTTCAGCTTTGAGGGATAATCACTATATGTTGATATGCTGTTTGTGTCACTTCTACAAGCTGGAACAGGTGGAAGGCATTGGGTTGTTGCTGTTTTCAACTGTTCTGTATTGAAAACAGAAGCCTCAGGTCCCGGGGGACAAGGGACCTTCTGAGCATCAGTAGGGCTTCCCTCCCAATGGTTCTGTAGTGACACTAGGATCCTCACTTCAGAGATCAGCCCTGTACTCAGCTGCATCAACAGTGTCTTGACCAACTTAGATGCTGTTCTCATTTGCTTCATCCCTTTCATGTGGATTTGCTGCCTCCCTGTGTTTGTTAGAATATAAACTATATTATGCAAGGAAACCAAAAAAGACAAGTTACTCTTCTCAGACTCTTTTATTATTTCTTTCTTAGCTCCCCAAATTTTCAATGTATGATATCCCCTAGGACTGTGGTCAGCAAACTGTGGCTCATGAGTCACATGCGACTTTTTGGCTCCTTCAGTGTGGCTCTTCCATAAAATATCACAGCTTGGGTGAGTCTATTTTGAAGAAGTGGCGTAAGAAGAAGTTTAAAAAAATTGGCTCTCAAAAAGAAATTTCAATCATTGTACTGTTGATATTTGGCTCTGTTGACTAATGAGTTTGCTGACCACTGCCCTAGGACATCCTATCTAATAAAAGAGTAATATGCAAATTGATCAGACCTCTGCTACACCCACAAGCCATGTCCAACAGCCAATCAGGAGCGAGTATGCAGATTAATCCAACCAAGATGACTGTGGCCATGGAGAGAGCAAAAGACTTGGGTTTCCCTGGCAATAGAGGAAGCCAGGTTTTCTACACACCCTGGCAGGCCCAGGCCTCCCCTCAAGTTTCAATTTTAGAAGATAAATAAATCCTAACAAAAATGGCTGTGGCCACAGAGCTGGAAAGAGCAAGAGGCTTGAGTTGCCCCTGGAGATGGAGGAAGCCAAGTTTTTGCAGCCCTGGCCTGCCTTGGTCTCCACTTAAGGCTACAGAGTTTCAATTATAGAAGATAAATAAATCCCAACAAAAATGGCTGCAGCCACCAAGCAACCAGGAGGCTTGGCTCTGCTCAAGGCAACAAAGTTTCAATTATAGAAGATAAATAAATCCCAGATACCAGGGCCTCCACTTGGGTTGCCAGGGGCGTGACCGGCCTACAAACCATCACAGGTCCCTCGCCCAAGCTTCCCCATGCTGATCTGGGACACCTTTCAGGGCAAACCAGCTGGCCCCCACTCATGTACCAGGCTTCTATCCTATCTAATAAAAGAGTAATATGCAGATTGACTATCAATCCAACACACTCAATGGCTGCCCCCATGTGGACACAAGATGGCGAGCAGGGGAGGGCAGTTAGTAGGGACCAGGCCTGCAAAGGAGGGCAGTTAGGAGCAATAAAGCCTGCAAGTGAGGGCAGTTAGGGGTGGCCAGGGCCCGCAGAGGAGGGAAGTTGGGGGAAGGGGGGGACCTAGGCCTTCAGGGGAGAGCAGTTGGGGGGCACCAGGCCTACAGGGGAGGTCAGGTGTGACCATGCCTGCAGGGGAGGGCAGTTAAGGGCAAACAGGCTGGGAGGGGAACAGTTAGGCATCAATCAGGCTGGCAGGAATGGTTAGGGGTGATCAGGCAGAAGCAGTTAGGGGCAATCAGGAAGGCAAGCAGGTGAACAGTTGGGAGCCAGCAGTCCTGGATTGTGAGGGATGTCTGACTGCCCATTTAGGCCCAATCCTACCAGGGTAGGGCAGTTGCAGGGGACCTGACCCTGCAGGGGAGGGCAGTTAGGGGTGACCAGGCCTGTAGGAGAGGGTAGTTAGGCTCTGTTGACTAATGAGTTTGCTAACCACTGTCTTAGGCATTCTGAACCCCTTTACCCAATCATCTTTTCTTTCTGTAGCATTTCCTACCTTCTGACTTGCTCTTTTATGTTGTTTTTGTTTTCTATGTTATTTACTACTTGTCTCCACATCCTGGAATGTAAACTCCATGGGAACAGTGGGCTTTTGTTCTATTTGTCAATGTATTCCATGAGCCTAGGACCTGCCCTAGTAAAGTATTGATACAAAAAGGAAAACAGACACTGTCAGGGAGAAGGGAAGATCAGCAGTGTCAGGATAGCCAAGAGGACCAGCAGACAAGGAATTGAAGGCTCTTCCCTGAGTGATAACCCTGAGGACCCTTACCTTCTGTTAGGTTATCCTGGAGGGGTCTCCATGCTTGCGTATTTTGGGGAAGTGGTGAGATGTCAGAGCTTTGAAGTTCCTTTTTGTGAAAAGACCAAAGTTCATTCGTCCTAACATATTTGAGTGCCCTTCTCTAGCCAGCCTGGGAGGTCTGCCTTGGGGTCAGTACTTGGGGGCACTGAGGCTGCTTTTCACCAAGCCGATCCCATCCTGCAAATACGAGGCTCAGCAAGCAGGTATCTGGTGGCACAACCAAGAGCATCATGTCTGTGTATAACACTCTGGAACAAAGCTCAGTAGCAAGCCCTTTTACAAGTTAGTGAGTGAAAACACCAGTGTTGTTTTTTAATATGCTTTTATTAATTTTACTTTTTATCTTTATTTTTAGAGAGAGAGAAAGGGGGAGGGATAGAGGAATAGAAATATCATTGATCAGCTGCCTCCTGTAGGCCACTTACTGAGGACCAAACCTGCAACCTGGGCATATGCCCTGCCTGGAAATCTAATCAGTGACCTCTTGAATCCTAGGTCCATGTTTAACCACTGAGCCACCCCAGCTGGAAAAACACCAGTTTTTAAATTACTTTAGCAATTACTTTAGAGGTATATTTGTTCAACTCATTAATCCTTTTATCAGAAGTCAGTTCTCTCCTATCACAGTAGCTTTTCAAACCATTGAGTGCCTGATTTACAATTTGGGAGAGCACTGAAATTATCTGCAGTTACATGACCACTGGGACTTAGTCTCTCCTAGTACTTTTAAGAAAGTTGTTAGCTTGAGAATGATTATTTTACGTTACAAAAATGTATGCATTTACTTTGTAAAAATGTAATTGAATATATATATTATTATACATAAGTCTGTTTCTTCTATATTTACTTCTTCCTTATAAAAATTTATTTTAAAAATTAATATTTTTCTATTTTTATACCTAACAGTGAACATTTGTTAATTTTTATTAAATAGCATGCTTATTATCTGTCATAATTTTGTTAGAATTATTTTCCTTATTTGGGATAAGCCCCTGATGAGCCATTCCATTAAAGGTCCAGTGGAAGGTCAGGGTCCCTCTGAGCACCTGATGGGGACTGTACAGTCTAAAAGGTCTGAAGTTCAGCTTATTGAGGCCCCTCATACTTTGCTTTCCTATGAACCAGAACATGGTTGTGATTGCTCATCATAGAGGAGCTTGAGGTGGTATCTGAGGGATTGTTTCCCTGTCTGGCCTGGAATATGGAGACAATGGTGCTGATTCTGGGGGCTGGGATAATAATTTGATACTTTCCTTTCTCACAGTTGTTTCCTCTCTTTGCTCCTGGTGGCTGCTGTGGTTTGGAAGATCAAACAAAGTTGTTGGGCCTCCAGGCGCAGAGAGGTAAGCCTCAGTGGATAAAGATTAATGAATCCTTGTAAGAGCTTTTCCTTTCTACACATTTCTCTTAAGCAAGTCAGCATTAGCTATTAAGTGGTCATTGATGGACATATTCATGGATGGCCAGTAGACTTCAGTTACTGGTACATAAAGTGTCATTAAGTCTTATCCACATGATCTCAGCTTTCTAAAAGGAAACTCTATATTGACTTAAACAGATGCCAGTTTTGCACATCCTGGTCCTGGAGATCTAAGAATTTCTCATATTTCAGGGAAAGATAAATGTGTATCTAATTAAATTTTGACTTGAATTTTATTCTTATATGAATCTTGATTTATTTCCAGATCTCTGTTACAAAAGTAAGAAGTCAAACAAATATTTACAGTAGACAAATCAAATAAATACATTCGGTTAAAAATCACAATATAAGGACTTTGTTTATTGTAACTTTCACTTGTTAATGCTCTGCCTTCTGGTCATTAGGTCTATTGCAGTTGATAATGAAAATGCACTGAGACCTCGCCTCACATGTGCTTTGTTTTCTGTATCTACTAGTGCCTTTTTCTATATAAAAATTTATCTATAATCAAGATTTGAAAGAGAATGAGAATATCTAAAACCAAAATTCACAAGCACTCAGCACTGATCATAGAACATTAGTGTCTGTAATGGGGTTGAGATAGGTTCCAGAATATGGGCCTCTTCCTGGGGGCACGACACCTTTTCTGACCCATGTAAAGGTGATATTATCATAGAAGTAAATGTTGCATCCTCTTTATTATTTTAAAAATCAGTGGGTAACATATTCAAAGGATTCTTTAATAGCTCTGTTACTAGGATATTTTAAAGTCCCAATGAATTGTACAGTGTCCTGAAAAAATACAAGTCATCCAAATAGAATAAGAAAAAAGTGAGAGCCACAATAAACTAATAACCAGGGAAGAAGGAATTGAAAACTTGTCAAAATATTACTCTCTCCACAAAGGTCATTAGACTTAGGGAGTTTCTATTTTAAAATGAGTTCATGGAGATAATAATATTCTATTTCTCCTTAGATACTTAAGAGAATTATTTTCAGAACATATAAACTGTTCCAGAGCAAAGGATATGATGAGAAGTTTTAAGAGTCCTAAATCATTCTTGGCCAGGTAGCTCAGTCAGGTAGAGTATTGTCCTGATACACCAAAGTTGTAGGTCAATTCCTGGTCAAGGGCAGATACCTGAGTTGCAGGTTTGATCCCCACCCTGGTTGGTGCATGGGGGAGGCAACCAATCCATATGTCTCTCTCACATTGATGTTTCTCTCTCTGTCTCTCCCCCTCCCTTCCACTCTTTCTAAAAATCAATGGAAAACATCCTCAAGTGAGGATTAACAGGGAAAAAAGTTATATATATATACATATATTTGGGATAGGGCTATAATATATATATTGGATAGGGCTATATAATTTATTTTATGTATTTAACAGAGGTATTGTGACATTATATCTATATTAAAGTATATATATCTAACTGATAAGAATTTTTTCTATAATATAATGACAATACTGTTACCACATCCAACAGGATTTAGTAATTCCTAATGTTAACTAGTACATGGTCTCTGTCCAATTTTCCCTGACTATTTTTAAAATATTTGGGGTTTGATGTGTTTGAATCAGAGAGGATAGGATATTTTTAATATGCAGTATTCTCTAATAAAATCCCCTCAGTACTCATTGCAGTAATGCTTGCTGTTTTACTCATCAGCAACTTCTGCGAGAGATGCAGCAGATGGCCAGTCGTCCCTTTGCCTCGGTAAATGTTGCCTTGGAAACAGATGAAGAGCCTCCTGATCTTATTGGGGGGACTATAAAGGTGAGAATGTGATTACAAAGTCCCTATAACTTAATTTGTCAAAATTCATGCTTCTGAGTTAGGGAAACCTGAGAAAGAACTTTAATGTGTTGCCTCTTATTTTGCTCTCTTTCTTTTTTTACAATAAGCCAGCACACCAAAGTTGTATTCTTTTGCTTTTGTTTTCCAGTCTTTGATTCATGTCGCTAAGCAGTCTCATGTTTAAGGAATTTTAAAATATAAATGATTTGTCTGATATTCTATGGCATAATATTTTAAAACTTGAAAAAAGCTAAATTGAACCATTGTTCTTTATAAGTATTTGGAGGGCTTTGTTTTTAAAGGGATAGAATCATAATTCACTATGAATTCTGTGTAAAGTAAATATTTCTGACTCCTCCCCCAAAAACTGTGAGGAAAATTTAAGAAATTTCTCTTTTAACAAAATGATAGAATATTTCAGATACATTAGTAAAACAGCCATATATCCTGCATACAACATACTATTAAAGCATGACTGAGTTCACAGGAAGTAGGTAATATTTTCAGGGACCATTCTTCTTTTTCTTTTCCAAGAAGAACAAGTCATGAATCAAAACCAGAATCTAAAGTGATTCCCATGGACAAGAGAGACACATTTCATGAATAAGAATCAGCAGGTAGATTTAGACAGGATTTCAGATGTTTGAATTGGTATCTAAAGGACATAATATAGCTATGTATGAAATGTTTAAAGAAATAAAAGATGAAATTATAACAATGAGGAAGCCATGGGAGTCAAAAATGGCCAAGCAGATCTGTAAAACAACCAAATGTAACTGTTAGAAATGGAAAGTATAGTAGTAGAAATTTTTTAAATAACTCAGTTTTCATGTCAAACAGCACATCAGACACAAATGAGGACAGAGCTTTTGAACTGGAAGATGAATCTGAAGAAATTACATAGAATGTAAAACAGGAGACAAGGAAATGAAAAATATGACAGATAATAAGGATATGGGAGATTGAATGAAAAGATCTAACATATATTATCAGAGGGAAGTAAAAGTCAAAGAGATAACAACAAAATTTTCCAGAATGATATAAGTTATGAATATACAGATTTCAGAAGCAAAACTTATCAAAAGCAGGATTAAGGAAAGAAAGCAAGGGGAAAGCAGAAGAGGAAAATATAGTACAATTGTATTTATCATATTGGAACTATAGAACTCCAAAAACAAAGAACATTTTTTTTTTTTAAAGAACATCTTAAAATCAGCCAGAGCAAAAATAGATCACTGTAATGTGGAGAAAATTCAGGTATCTCAAATTTAACAGGGAATATAAAAATGATGCAGCCACTGTGAAAACAGTATTGTTCCTATATAATGAAGAGACAATATGCAAATTGACCACCAGACCTTCACAAAATGGCTGCCTATGACCAGGCCAGCAGGGGGTTAGTGAGGGATGACCAAACGACTGAACAAGCAGGCTGTGTGGGGTGGCCAGGCCGGCAGGAGGGCATAGTTAGGGGCAGCCAGACAGGCAGGTAGGTGAGCGATTAGGAGCCAGTGGTCCAGAATTGTGAGAGGGGATGTCCAGCGGCCGCTTTAGGCCCAATCCCCAGGATGAGACATCCTCCGAGGAGTCCCAGATTGGAGAGGGTGGAGACTAGGCTGAGGGAACACTGCCCCCTCCCCCGTGCACAAATTTTGTGCACCGGGCCTCTAGTTTTTTATAAAATAAAATAAAACTATCATATGCTCTAACAATTCTACTTCTAGGCGTATACCCAAAAAGAATTTAAAGCAGGGTCACAAATATATATATATATATTTGTATACCCATGTTCATAGAACCATTATTCACAGTAGCTAAAAGGTAAAATATTCATTAACAGATGAGTGGATAAACAGAATATGGTATATACATGCAATGGAATATTATTCAACCTTAAAAAAGAGAAATTCTGACATATGCTGCAACATAGGTGAACCTTGAGGGCATTATACTAAGTGAAATAAGCCAGTCACAAAAGACAAATAGTGTATGAGTCCACTTGTATGAAGTACCTCAAGTAGTCAAATTCATAGAGACAGAAAGTAGAATGATGGTTGTCAGGGTCTGGGATGGGAGGAGGGATAGGGAATTACTGTTTAATGCTTACAGAGTTTCAGTTTTACAAGATGAAAACAAACCCTAACCAGTTTGGCTCAGTGTATAGAGCATCGGCCTATGGACTGAAGGATCCCAGGTTCGATTCCAGTCAAGGGCATGTACCTTGGTTGTGGGCACATCCCCAGTAGGAGGTGTGCAGGAGGCAGCTGATCGATGTTTCTCTCCCATTAATGTTTCTAACTCTCTATCCCTTTCCTTTCCTCTCTGTAAAAAAATCAATAAAACATATATTTTTTAAAACATGATGAAAACAGTTCTGGAGATAGTTGATGGTGATGGTTGCACAACAATAGGAATATACTTAATATCACTGAATTCTACAACTAAAAATAGTTAAGATGGTAAATGTTATATTACGTGTATTTTACTGCATTAACAAAGAAATGGGAAAACAAGAAAATATCACCTACAAAGGAGTGACAGAGTGACAGCTGACTTCTCATAAGTAGCAACTGAAGCCAGAAGAGAGTGGAAGAATATAGTCAAAGTACTGAAAGAGAACTGCCAACATAGATTAGCATGGCCAGAAACTGTGTTCCAAGAACAGGGATAAATTGAAGATACCTTCTGACTAGAAGAAAAACTGAGAATTTGCCCCCAGCAGACAGACCTGTACAGAAGAAATGTCTAAAGAATATGCTAGAAATAAGGAAAATTACCTCAGAAGAATGGAATAATAAGGAATACCAAGTAAATAAAGGGTAAGCATATGCATAAATCTAAGCAAACATTGTCCTGATTAAATAGTAATCATTGGTGGGATTAAAAAGAATAGACAAACCTAAAGTACTGAGCAAAACCATATGTCATATGTTGGCAGCATGTAACACAGTTGGTTAATTCTTAGAACACTTTCTTAACTTTCCTTTCAGGACATCAAACACTCACCCTATGGCTGTTTTTGCTCATTGTTCTTTATTCAACCCTCTTCATCTCCCCAACTCCTTTTAACAGTGATATATATCAGGCTCAGTCTTTGGGTCTCTTCCCATATCTTTTACACTTCCTCCTTTGGTGATTGTCTTAGTCTGGGCTACTATAACAAAATGCCAGAGACTGGGTGGCTTATAAATAACAGAAATTTATTGCTCACAGTTTTGGAGACTGGAAGTCCAGATCAAGGTGCTGGTAGATTCACTGTCTTCTGAAAGCCCACTTTCTAGTACATAGATGGCACCTTCTAGCTGAAACCTTTATATGGTAGAAGGGATGAGGAAGCTATCTGGGGTCTCTTTTCTAAGGGGACTAATTCCATTAATGATAAATCTGTCCTCATGACCTAATTATCTCCCACAGTTCCTATATAAAAATACCATCACATTGGGCATTAAAATTGAACATGAATTTTGGGAGTACGCAAACATTCAGACCATAGCCGGGATCTTATCTATCATGGATTTAAACACTATGTGCTCTCCCCTCACCTCTCTCCCATGAACCTCCAATTCATGTATCAGATTGCTTACTCAGTATCCCCACATGGATGTCTTTAACAGGTATCTCAAATTTAACATGTCTAAAACTGAACTGTATATAGTGTTTCCCACACCTGCTCCTCTGGTATATCTTCCTGAACTCAGGACACATTGCTTCCATCATTCTATTTGCACAGGCCAGAACTCATGGAATCATCCTTGACTCATCCTCATTCTCATTCTCATTGGACAGCCGGTTTGTCAGCAGGTCTTTTTGGCTTTATCTTTAAAAGTATTCCCTGACCACTGTGTACTTCTCCACCACTGTGACCTACCACCTTGGTCTAGGCCACTGTCATCTCACACCTGGATTATTATAATTGCTCATAACTGGTTTCACCATTCAGTCATTTCCCTGTGCCACAGCAAGAGCGGTTCTGGAAATTATTTTCTTTAGCCAAACTGAAGAGATTGCTGACTAGTTTGGGAGTGTGGTGGGCAGGATTCTACAGATGGCCCCAAGATTCCTGTCTCTTGGTTAGTCCAACTCTAGGCACTGATATGAAGGGATTTTGCAGAAGTAATAAAAGTCCCAAGGTAATTGACCTGAAGCTATGGGGAAAGCTTTCTCTGACTGATGGCACAGAGAGAACATAATAAGGACTTGATGGATCATCACTGGTTTGAAGCTGGAGAGGCCACATGAGCAGGAATGCAAGCAGACTCTAAGAGAAGAGAGTGGCCCTGGCTGACAGCTAGCAAGGAAGTGAGGACCTCAGGCCTACAACCACAAGGAGCTGGACCTGAATGAGTTTTGAAACAGATTCTGCCTCAGAGCTGAGGTAAGAGTGGAGCCCAGCTGATACTTGACTTCCTCCTTGTGAAGATAAGAGCTGAGACTCTTTACAGATAAAAGATAAGAATTTTCCAGAACTGATGGAAGACATGAATAGTCCTCCATCCCAAAGCAGAAAACCCTACAGAGCTTGTCTGGACTTCTGACCTACAAAACAGAGATAAGAGATGTGTTGTTTTAAGCAGCTAAGTTAATAATGTGTTACACACCAACAGGAACTAATACAGAGGGCATCTTTACAAACTCACATTTGAAGGCTGCAGAGCTAAAGCTTGAGAAACACCGCTCTAGCTAATTATTTTTCTTCACCAGGCTGTTCCCAAACCCATTGCCCTGGAGCCATGTTTTTACTACAAAGCTGCTGTCCTCTCTGCATTTGTGAGGCTCCCTAGAGGCCTTGGTGGAATCCCTCCTCCTGGACAGTCCGGTGAGTAGACCAGAGGATCAGTGAGGGTTTATTCCCTTTTATAGAGAACTGGGTATAAACGTGAATAGTTGCTGCCTTGTGTTGTTAGGAGGATTCAGTGAGTAACTCCATTGTCACTGGATTTCCTTCACTGTCTTTCCTGAGGTCCTTCCCAGGGAAAGTCCAGAACTCCCCTCACTGCGCCAGCTTCCCAGTGATACTGATGCTTCCTACCACACCTTCCTTTGCCTACAGTGTGTTTGGCCTCTAGCATTGCTGCTCCTTTCCTGTATCTCTTTCCTCTGCCCCTAAATGTAGGTGTTCTTACTCTTCCTCCATTCTTACTCTCTCAGTCATCTTACCTACTCTTGTGGCTCCTCCGAGCTGGTGATTTTCAAATTGGTATTTCTAGAACTATTGCATTTAATTTGCTTTTTCACTGTGTTTTATACAGTTTAGTTGATTTATTTTAGAGACAGGAATGTCATTTTGTTGTTCCAAAATTTTTATGCATTCATTGGTTGCTTCATGTATGTGCCCTGACCAGGGATCAAACGTACAACCTTTGTCTATTAGGATAACGCTCTAACCAACTAAGCTACCTGGCCAGGGCATTTTTCTCTTTGTTTTAAATATAAGGCACAAACAGCAATTAAACTATTTAAAGGAAGTTTCTGAAAACTTAAGAGTTCTCCTCTCCACACCCATTAATTTTCACTGTTCTGTTGTTTCCTTCCAGCAATTTAGTTGGAATGTTTGTGTCATTCTTTCTTTTTAAATTAAATCTTTATTATTCAGATTATTACATTTGTTTCTCTTTATTCCCCTCCATAGCACCCCTCCAACCACCTCCCACCCCTCCCTCTGCCCTTAGCTCCCTCCCATTGATCTCATCCATAGGTGTATGATTTTTGTCCAGACTCTCCCTGTACACCCCTCACCCCTTTCCCCCTGAGAATTATCAGTCCACTCCCTTTCTGTGCTCCTGATTCTATTATATTCA